>VXAL01010088.1:99597-112726 GCA_013399475.1 Chauna torquata | reverse complement strand
CTGCAAAAATTAAAACTGCTTTAGACCAAGTGTTGCAGCTTATATAAATACATAGGCTATTATTTTCCCAGCTTACTTATGTAGGAGAGTTGCAACTGTTTTTGCTGCAAAAGTATTTTAATATTACTGAGCATGTCTCCAGGCAAGTGTGGGAGACAGTCCTGAGATGTGCATGTGATACTGAACTGATACTATATTTAATTTTATTTATCCTCTCACTGAATCTGATAACCTGTTAATGAACAGTTAAGTAAAATTTTCAAATGAATTCTGGTTTTCAAAATAATTAGCCTTGAAAAGTGTCTGCAAAGAAAACAATGCATAACTTCAATGGCTGATACTGTTATATTCCATGATACCACTGTATATACTAATCTACAAATTTGCATCAAGTATGACAATTCAAATTACTGTGAAATAAAATGAAATAAACCCCACAATTATTTGTACTTTGATTGGAAAATGGCTATTATGGATTTTGACAGTGAAACTTTAATACCTTTAACGCACAATACTGGTATCTTGTAATCTGATGATTTCTATCACTGTATCGGTCCAGGGGTGTGAACATAATACTGAAAGGTCCTGCCCACTGGCTGAATAAGATGAATAGGTGATGCCTCAAGCTCTGCTGAGGGAAAAGAAATCTCCTGTGGTGAACTAAGTGAATAGAAATAGAAATAGTTGTGATTTGGTAATGTTAAATAAACATTCATGTGGCAGAGATGATAACACGAATTTCAAATTTCTACAACAGGGAATTTTTCTCTAATGTTCAGTATACACTTACTGCAAAGTATCTAACAGTGAATTAAAATCTAACAGTGAATAAGACACACCCTATTTCTAAGAACCTTCGATTCTGAAATTATGTGTATTTATACAAACATGTACATCTGACTTCAGAAACAGCATGCAAGAAACAAATTATAGAATCAGACTTTTCACTGCCTCTTGCATTCCTTTAGTGGCAACTATTTGCTTGTTTTTTCCAATCCTTTAAATGCAAGCCCAAACAATAGATATGTCTTATTCTAATACAGCAATAGGTAGGGATAAGAAATAAAAGAAGCTTGGTATCAGTTTATTTATGACAAAGGTGTGGTATACTTCCTGAACAGCTAAATAACTTGAGCAGATGAAAAATATCTATGACTTCTTAACCACGTAGGAAAAAAAAATAGGAGAAATGTTTTAAACAATAGCTTTAGTTCCCCTAAGCAAAACATGACGGAAGAGGTGGAACTATGTGTATTAAAGAGAATGGGAAACTGCTACTGGCCAACTATTTTTCACATAGAAACTCTGCTGGAAGCCTACAAAGTCTAACTAGACAATACTAATGCAAATCGATATGAACAATGACTAAAGATGATAGATGTTGACACAATAAATATTTGTTTGCTAACAGTTAAATGTTATGGCTTCAGTAGTTATTGATATATTTTAAAACTGTCATATTAGTAGAAAATACGTAGAAAGTACATAGAATTATGTACTGAATTATTGGAATTCATCAGTTATTACTGCATTCTCTCGAAACATAAAACATTGCTGTTTCGTTGTGTAAAATTCATAAAACATGCAGTCCTGTGTTTCATCACATGCCTTGTACAACGTGAGAATAAATGTAGAGAGGAGGGCCTTTGCAAATACTCATGGCAAAGTAACTACTTGCATTTTTAATGAGCATCATTCACAAAAGGAATAAAGGATAGACATTCATATTTCATTTGTTAACAGCAGCTAAGAATTGACATCAGTCCATTCAAGGGGATATTTTTACTTAAATGAGAACAGCAGGAATGCTATTTTTTCCTTACCTTGTTCAACTTCTGTATATTTTTATGCATACTATCTCTGAAAGCAACTGTACAACTTTGACAAAATTTGCATATTTGGAACTTACATTAAAGCATTTGTTCATTATTTATTCCCTTACTGTACTCTTTTGAAATCCTTCGTACTTGTTGTGACAAATGCTGTTATGTCTTGTCATATATGATCTGGAGATAGTAGATGATTGAGTAAGCTCCAGACCTTATCTTCCAGCAATTACATGGAGGTCTTTAAAGTAGGCTTTTTATTGTATTTTTTGGTAATGGAATTACATTACATTTCTGAAGTGATCTTGCAATATATAAAAAGCATGTAACCCATCAGAAATCTTCGATATACAACTGGAGTTAGATAACATGGGATACAGTCTCCACGCCTCAGGCAGGTTTTCCTCTACATTTAATACTGGACATTTTCTGCACCTACCTATATTTTTCAAGGCCCATCTGAGTTTATGAAGAGTCTGGCAATAAAGTCAAAAGGAGGCAGATAAGGCCTTACGTTATAGAAACCTGGGGCCCCAGACAGTCACCGATAATTTCTTAGCTCTGCTTGTATAGAGAAGGTTCTTATGTATGACTACTGCAAGCTTCAACAAGCTTTACTGTTTTTTGATCTGACTCTTGATAGACCTTAGAACTCTTTTGTCCACATTTCCCTTTACACTTGCAATATGTCAATTCACAAACATTAACAAACAGAAAATAAGAAAAAATAAATTACTTTTCCAATAGATACATTGAATACAATGCCATAATATGTTGAGACAATTTAGCACCATACCTGGAACACACTGAATCAAGTTGGCAATCATTGCACTGAAATGTGCTCTCATGTCCTTAAGGATTTCGACTTCTTTATCATTTTCAGCTTCCAGAAGCATGCGAGTCAGATCAACATACTCTAGGAACAAGGCTCCAAGGGCTAATGTGTCTCTTTCTAAGGCTCCATTTGTGCTAGCATAAAGCAAAGTTGTACATTAAAATAGAGTAACAGTGTAGTTATACTATAGCTTCCTGAAGAAACACATAAAAATCCCACCATATCTACTGCACAGTTCTTCAAAGAACATAGTGACAAAAACTCGGTGTTGTAAACACTGAAAATTATTTCACTTAAAGAGCACTGTTTATGATAATTGATAATCCTACCTGTCACTTATAACACCAGCATCAGCAAGTAGTTCAAAAATTCGTAGTAACTGTAGTCTTAGTAGATCTCGGCGTTCTCGACGTTTCTTGTTCTTGGAATTTAAAAAAAACAACCGTTTTTATATGCATAGGTGCATACATTAAAAACTAGCAACTTCATAAATGTCTGCACAGTGGAGATTTAAAAATTCTGGTTCAAGCATTTTTTTCTTGATGGAAGTTGACTGCTTTTGGGTATTTCATAGTAACAGTGTACTTATACATCAACACAGAACTAAATATGATCAAATTTTTGTCTTTCCAACTGTTCTTGAACAAACTGTTAACAGCTACCTTAGTCCTCATTGAAAACACAGAAATGAAATCATGAAATATTGGATAAAAATTAATTAATATTCAAGATTCCTGTGCTATCTTCAGGTAGTAGGGATATTCATGTTAGCTTTACACCATCTACTGTAGGCACTGGAAGCATTGTAAAATGCAGAACAGATATCCAGACCCCAGGAAAATATTTTAGAGGTTAACCATTCTTGAACTTGGTAATGCTGCAGCTACATTATCACTCATATTCAAGTTAGCTCCTTGCAGACACCACTCTAGTACACTGCTCTTGGATGTGTTGACTGCAGTAGTTGTACACACAGTTAACATACTCTTCCTGTAGAACAGGTCTGCACTGTTGTTAACTGGTTCATTGTATCTCATTATCTTCTAGAAAGCTGTCTTTTCTGTGTTCTGTCTTGCCTTGAAAGATGTGAATGCAAAAAGGACTGTTCTTTGCTGAAGGACTAAAATGACTTGTTTCTTTGTATCTTGCATCTCCACTAAGCAAAAAATGGAGAAGGTCAAAAAGCTGCTATTGCACTCACAGAAATTTGCTGCCAGGACAAGAAAAGCTCAGAGAAAGCTCAAATTTTCCTCTTCAGAATGTAAGAAAGACAATAATGAATCAGATCAAAGGCTTATCTCACCTTGTACTACAGCTCTGCCAATGGCCAGTAGCAGATGCTTGGGAAAAGAAAGTGACACTTTCCCTGGTATTCTCTCCCAGGACGGGCAGTCTGCAGCAATTTAGCCAAAGGTTTTATTCAAATCATTATGCCATTTGATTTCTCCTATTTAGAGCCCTGATTTGTTCCCTTTACACCTTAAAGGTTCCAGGAAGCCCATGTAGAGAGAAAAACTTTTTTTTTGTAATGCAGTATTGAACAAGCACAGCTGTCTCCAGCACTAGAGCTTATGCTGTAACACTGCTCCATGGCAGTGCCATGCCCCCATGGGGGTCCTGTGTAATGTCCGTATTGGTTTACCCCTGCAGTTCTTGGCTGTCCTGATAATTCTCTTTCTAGTCATGGCATATGTCAGCTCAAGGAAGTTATTTCTGGTGTGTTGGATACCTGCCTGCTCACATGGAGGCCTGCCATGTTCTCTACAGCTACCTGACCCGTACGATCACTCCTGGGTTTAGTGGTAGCACTGCTTGCAGGAGGGTGGCCCAATTCTTCATAGCAGGAGCAATATGAGAATAAATATTGCGGTCTTCTCATATATGTCTACCAAAATTTCCATGTGCTAAATTTGCTCTCAGAGCACATAGTAAACATCTGCATTCTCACAATTCCTTTCCTGAGAGCGGACTGCATATATATGTCTCCAGAAAAGGCCATGCAAGTCCAACTTGTCTTCAAGGGTGCAAAGGCAGAAATGCAGCAGCAAGTGGCTGCTTTCACATGTATATTAATCTGCTTCTACCCAGTATCAAAACAGGTGACCTTCAAATCATTGACTTCATAGGGATGAAGGTACACAAAGGAATTGAGGTGCGAAGCACCACAGAGTGGAAATGGTAGCGGATGTTTGCCAGACACAGAATTATTAAGAATTGTCCACATAAAACAAGTGAATGAAGCTCCTGCTTCAAGAGTGATTTTTTTGTTTATTTTTTTGTTTATTGCAATATTGGGCATAGCTGAGAGTCACTGCCTGTTAAGATTTAAGTTCTTCCTGTTCACCATTCTCTGCGTGGCTTCTGCACAAAAGACTACAACTTGGCAGACAGGGACAACACACCAGGTCACCATGAGGGTACCTTATTGAAACTACTGTGGAGGACAGTGCAGTGAATACACAATTTGAAATTGCTGGAGAACAAGTTAAATGAGCCTGGGCAGAAGACAGTAATAATGCACTGCTTTCTGTATGCAGCCATGCAGACTTCTCGGCAGAACTGCCCCGACACAATGGCTATGTCTACACTGGTAAATAGAGACAAGGACAGCTCATGGCCCCAAAGTCAAGTAGCACAGATGGCCTCATATCCAGAAGACCCCAAGAAGGCTGGTTAATCCCATGTTGCCTAGTGGGACTCATGCAATGCTTCTCTGGCCCAAGGCATTATCACTGTTTGTTTTCTTATCGCAGACTGCCTGCTGTAACATGAGGGTTGTGCTGTAGCCAGAGCAGTGCTTTTGCAACCTGGCCCTGAGGTGAGGAATGAGGTGGGGATTGCATTGCAGAGCAAAAGCAGCTGGGGTAGTTTGGAGGACTGTGTATGGTGGCTTGGTGCCTTCTGCAGCCGCAGAAGTGCCTGGGAGTGAGCTATCCCCAGAGCCATGAAAATTGAACAGAATAGCAGCTCAGGTCCAGTATTCTGGCTCTCCCCATGGCCTTCCCCTTTAGCTGCATACAGATCCTATGACTAAACTGCTTAGTGAGGCTACAGAATCTATCACCAGAGGTTTTTAAGAACAGTTTGGACAACATCTGTCAGGTATTACACAAGACTAGTTTATCTTCTCTCTCTTGGATGGATCAGATGATCTGTTGGGATCCCTTCTAGCACTACTTTCTATTGTAACAAAGAAAAGTACTATAACGAAGGTAAAAACACTGATGAATTGCCGCAGTTAACGTGCTGTATTCAGAATAAACAAATATAGGCAACTAAAATCGAAATAGATGACCCTGCCTCCACTGCAAATAAAAAGCACATCTGACCACTGCTGTGAAATGTGCTTGTAGCCCATCTGTGTTACAAGTTTTTTTTTCAGATATTGAATTTCCAATATATGAGTTCCCTATGAGGAGGTTCCATATTTGACTGCAAATTTTTCCTTAGAAATATTTTCTATATTGTACATTTTATATCATTGATCAAATTTAAATTAAAGTTTTAATGCAATTATTGATGTTCTTATACACAGCTATTAAAATGCTTGTTGCACACAGAACTTAACTTCTTACTTAGTACAAAAGAGGATCTTTGTTTTTCAAGGAGAAAAAAATCACTACTTTGAAATTCATTTTGCAGTTTAAACAAACTAGTACATTTAATTTCCTCAACTAACCTCTGGTCTTCTTTCTAAGGCTTCTTTCATTAGTGGGTGAAGTTCTTCTACTAACTCCCTAAATTAAAAAAAAAATTGTTAATAAAATCGTCTCCTCTGACAAGCATCAGTATTTTATTCATTACATAAAAACTAATGTCTGAAGTGCAAATAAAAATTTGAGTATATTTAAATTACAACAAAAGTAATGTATTTAATGTATCTATAAGCACAGAATATGATAAATTGGGTAGTACCTGAAAACAAGAGAATTTGTTCTTCCAAATCCTAATACAAGTGATTCTGTTATTTCTATGCTTTCAAGTCTCATCAAAGGTACTAGCTGCTTTAGCAAGACTCCAACAGACGGAGTTCCAATAGCCTAAAATATATTAAGAAATCATTGACATTTCATTTTCAGGATTATCGATACTGAGTAAGTACAATTTTTTTTACAAAGTAGCATTGTCTATGAATCAAACTGTAGTTTAAAAAAACATGCTGAAATTATTTTACTATTATGGATACTAATATACCAGCCTAACTGGATGTCTGCTACATCAAAATCATGTCAATAAAGCCTAGCAATAAGTAGATCTGAGGAATCCCTTCACTTTCATTCAGATTATTGTAATTTACTGATTTTTTTTTAATTTCATTAAAATACTCCAGTATTTTACTCCAGTATTGCATTTGTAGACCTACTGCTCCTCTCAGGCTGCTACTACTTGAAACTATACTTCATATAGTACTCCATCATGTCCAGCAGGCCTACAATGTGTATTCAGAAATCTGCCTTATTGCTTAATAATGTTATTAATTTACAAACTGGAGTACTCTACAAGTAAAGAAAGGGGATAACAAGCTAAAGTTAACTTCAACACATCAGAATGTCTATACTTTGAATATACATCACCCAGAATGCAAAAAAAAAGTATTATTTTGAAAATGCCACAGCTTTTGCCAAATATTTATTGACACTTCATGTTAAACATGTTTTAATTGTTAATTACATGCCTTAAGCAGTTTCCATAAAACAAAATATTCCCCCAACTGAAATACTTTCATCATCATTATTTCACATACAGATATAGTTTAAAACTTTTCTAAATAAATACAGAATAATTTGTCTGAAACAGGGTGTGTCACCTTATTATCATAGTTTACTGTTCCATCAGGAGTGGTAGCCATGATCTCTGGTGTTGAAGCACGCAAGTGTCCTGGGCTCATAATACTGGGCTTTGCTACCCCAAAACAGAGAATAAGATAGTTTCTCCACAAAGTAACATAGTTGTCTCCACTGCTTGCTGTACTTGTTTTCTTTGCATTAACAGGAATACTAGAATTTAAAAATAAATTAGTTTAAATTATAAATTAATTTAAATTAAATTATGAATTAACGTAAATTATTAAAATTAATTCCCAGTCTTAATTCCAATGTATCTTGATACTTTTTAAAAGGGAATACAACATGCTGTATAGACATCAGTTGCTATTCAGCAGGACATCATACATGGAAAAGAATCAATGAAGGTAGAAAACCACTTCTCCACATTACAAGCTGCAATTATGAAACTCAAAGTTGAATGTTTGGGTAGCAATTCTGCAGGTCTTACAGACTGATACTGAAACATGAGACTAATACAGCTTGTATTAAAATCACACAAATCCATAAAAAGGAAAGCTCCATGCAGATTGCCACTTACTTTGGATCCACAAGAGGCATTATCAGCTGTAGCCTAGTGAAAGCATAGGGCCAAGCATAGCTGAGAGCTGTAGGACAATGTTTTGGTAAATTCTCCTGTCTAAGAAAACTGAAGAGGCAGAGAACCCATGGGTCTTTAACAGACTGCGCAAATATCCAGACATGGGAAGGACTTTTTACATCGTAATGGCTGTTTACTAGGACTGCATTCCACTCCACCAGCCACTGCAAATCCACACTGTGTGTCAAAGGTATTGTTGTCTGTGGAGAGAAAAAATAATAAATCTCAGTGACATTAATTAATTCCCTGCCATGTTCCCCCTCAGTACTTGTTTTTATTTTCCAGCTCCACGGCCATCTTCTGTTGGATTTTTTAGACCAACACTTTTATGCTTCTTGTCACACTGCCCTTTCACTCAGGAGCAGCTTTTTACAAATGCTGATAAGAGCTACCTCATTATTTCCCCTCTGGTTCTTCCTTAAAGCTCCTGTTTACGGTGATAGGCACAATAACTTGCCCTTAAACTCCATGATAACTGTCTAGTATGCTGACCAATATAATTTCATTGGTACTTTCTATTCTCCTTGCTGCCTACACTCATCCACCATCTTTTGTATTAGGCTGTAGTCTGTAATAGGTATAGACTGTCCTTATGTTCATCGTCTGAACAGCCAGATAGAGCCTTAGCCCATGATTAAGACTCCTACATGCTATGACGGTATGATAATACCAATACTATTAATTAATATTCTTCAGAATTCAGCAGGGCATTTGAATATGTGTGCAGGGGATTAAGAGGCTGAAGCAGGTGCTTAAGCAGTTTTAATCCACTTTAAATCCTGCTTCCTTCAGTGGCAAATAGGGTTTTCATCATATCAACAAACCATTTCTGCAGTGTAAGTTAGTATTTTCTCAGGAAAACAATTTTGTGGAATGAAAACTTAAACACATGTATTTTGGCTTCCTTGTTATTCACTTATCAGACCTCAAATAGGATACAACAGTTGCCTGCATCCTCCATCCACTGTTACAAAAATAACCCCTAAATTAGCAGTCCCTGCCATACCTGTCAGAAACGAAGTACACAGGCAATGCATGTGCTTTGCTATATTATTTTTGCATAGAATTAAAGCACAAGATCCAAACCTTCAGCTATAGAAACTGTAACACCCCTAAACAGATTCCATTATTTCAGCTGAATTTCCTAATTCATAGCTTGCAGAGTCAGAACAGCTCTTGCTCGATCAGCTTCTGATCCTACATCTTTTCTGTTTTCACAGAAAATGGCCTGATTTCATCCCTTCCTACCATGGGAAAGCTGCTATTACAGCAGTCATGCGGCAAGGAATGATTGTTGCTTTAAACTTCATCTGGCTGAAAAATGCCCAGAACCCAAAGTTTCTGCTCTTTGGACAAATGTACTAATCTCTAAGTATGCAAAACAAGTCGCCCGATATATCAGTTCTTCTGCCAACACTTTCTCATTCAAAATATTTGTGGCTTCTCTGCTTCCTCTGGTGGCATGTTAGAAACATTAAGCTCACGAGAGAGCAAAAGCAGACATTCACCTCACCTGTGAATGACTGATGAGTGACTCAGTGAGTGAGTTCCAACCACCCCAAGCATTAGGTGGTGCTAGAAATAAGACTTTCTCAATGGTTCTTTGAGATGCAGGACACAGGTCCAGAATTTAGGTCGTTTGGATTATAACTTTGGTTATATATTCTTTTTTCTGTATGTATATCTTCTATACCCACAGTACGATTTTTTTCATGGAACAGACTGGCATGTTGTGGAGTCTTGGAGCTTTTGGGTAGATGGCTGGAGCATTAAAGCTGTGTGATTTCTTTAATTTCTAGCAGTTGTATCTTTAGTATTTCACGTCTAATATTTGTTATGTCCATGTGGTATGTAAACATGAGCAGTTACAGTAAAGTAATACTTACTGAATCCGAAACAGCCACGTGAATAAAACTTTCAAGAATAGAAGAACTTAATTGATCCATGACATCAATCATAGGCCTGTCGTCATCCTGCATAACAGAAAGAAGTTAGCTGCTTTCCTTACCAAATTATTTCCTTTCTTATTTTTCTGGTATATGAAATAAAGCCACCTAAAAATTATGACACGAATCTCAAATGGATAAAAGAGTAACGATGGATGCATTTTGACTTTTTCAGATTAATCTCAGCACCAAGTCCAGGCTTTGGTTTGAAATGAAATTAATTTGTGGTTACAGCCCATTGTTTACTGAACAAAAACACATATCAGAAAATCCCGTATGACTTTGGATAGCTGGTATCAAAAGACTGAAAAATTAGCTTACTGTTTATTAAAGCATTCCTTTGCTATGAACACACATATTTGTGTTCCTAAGCATTTAGACGGCTCGCTGAGCTGTGACCACCAATACACATGACTCTCCATATTTCTATATCCATAAAAAATACTTAGAGGTCTTTACTATACAAGGAAAATGTATGTGAATAATCTTACATGTGTCTTATTCTGTGTTTTTTTTATAAAATGGTATGCTAAAGGAATGAGTTTCATTTCCAATACAAATTTAAAATGCTGATGATACAAATCCAGCAAAAAAATGTTTTACAGTATCTCTTACATTCACATCATGCCAAGGGAAAATATTAAGTTGCTGTACATGTTTCCCTTCAAATTGAGGAAATTCTTGTACAGGGCACATGTTATTAATGTTACATTGTCCAGCAAACCACGGACAGCTTTGCAGTGTTAAGGTAAATAGAAATGGTAAGCTCAGACCAAAGTTTTTTTATAAACTAAGTCCATAACTGCTGCACTGCAACAATTATGTTAAAAGCAAAGGTAATATCAGTTTTGAGCTTTATCTTTGGAAAATATTAATTCAAAATTCCAGAAAAGGAAAATCATACCTCTGCCTGGCCAAGTGCCAGGAATAAAGCACGGATCTCTCTGAGGATTAAAACAGCTAGTTTACGTGTAGCAACTTGGAAACTACACAGCAGAACCAGTGCAAATCCTTCGACTGCATGTAGTACATTAGAATAGGGGCTTCTTTCAGACTGTATCCTGTGGCTGGATCCATTTGGTAACAACTGTATAACAATGCAAGGGGAAAAGAATGGAGTGATAGTGTTTGAAAACCAGATCTCCAAGAAATATTCTATTTAACTAGGACATATAAAGAATCAAAATGCAGAGGCCATGTAAATGCTAAGTAGGAGACACAAAGCATTCCCTCAAACCACCAAGTTTTGTTGCTTTAACTTACCCTATTCCAATGTATGAGCATTAATTCCTTTGGACAGACCCCTGCCTCTAATTTGCAATTCAACTACCTGCTTTGTTCCATCCTCCACCAAAAAAATGAAGGGGTAAGTCAGACTGTGAAGACTTCACAGTTTTTTTGCTTCAGACAGCAGGGTGCTCAGGTCCTTCTTTGATCCTGGAGCAGGCAGCCCTTTATCCTGGTAGGTGGCATCTAGAATCTCTTACCAAAGAGGACCCCACTAGTAAGGTGTAACAATATTTACTGAAAAGTGTGAAAAGCTTTTTCTTTTTTACATTTCTTTTAGAACTACTATTATGCATTAACAAGGGTCCTCTTCAATATAAAGCAGACACCACTCCTGCATAAAGGAAAAAATTTCCAAGGTGACTGGGTAAGGAGACAAGAAGCCTGAAAATCATCTCTCATAATGAAAATATCTGTGGGACAGTGCAGATGGGAGGAGCAGGACCAAAGCTATTCCATTCCCAGGAATGTTAGTAACACATGAAGACAGCAGGCTGCTAGAAACAATCAGGTTGTCTGATGTTTTGGGATCAACTAAATGAAATAGCTACAGGAAAGAAAGATCCACTTCACTCTTCGCAGCATTCCCACTGGCATTATCAATCAGTTTCAGTCCTGAGAAAACGTCCTTCTGCAAGATCTACACACACATATTTCACTTTATGTGCTTTTGTTGACATGCTTATTTCAGTTTGACATGCATTCTCTCATGTTGCTCAACAACAATAACATCTGTTGTATTACACAAGGAAATAGCTGTCCTCAAAAGACGGCTGAACTAATTATCTTAAAAAATCTTATGTAGTGAATTCTTCTCAGGTGAGTAAATACAAAACACAAAAACCACAGAAATACCAGGGAACATAATTTCTTCCTTCAATTAATATAAATGCTATGACACAAATCTCTTAATTTCATACCTCTGAAGATCTGTTTTTCGCTTGTTCAGAAGCTTTTCCTGGAGTGTGTATTACAAGCTTCCATTGTGTGAGCAACTGTAGCAGCAATTTGAGTGAAGTATCAAAAAGGGTGTGATGCATATCATTCACTTCACGTAGCAGAAAATTAGTAAAACCAAAGAGTACATCCTCCCGCCAGTCAACAAAGTCAACAAGTAGACCCTGAAGAGAATTCTGTGCAATGTGTCGAAGTTCATCATCCATATGGATAGACAGCCTGTAAGCAAAAGTAAATGTCAGGTAATAAAAAATCTAAGGACTGTTTATTGTGGTAACGAGCATATGTTTCTCAGTAAATTAACACTAATGGAAAATTCCCAATGACAATGTAAATTGCAACGACGCTGTCACGGTTTTATTATTACTGACCACAATCAACATCCTTAACCTGTTTTTACGGTAATTCTTTCCACAATAGTGCCTGAACACATTCATAGATCCAAAAGAAGGGTTTACTCCACTCTTAAAAGATAGTACCTTTAGAGTATACAATTTGCCAACTTTGCTGTTTCCCCAAACCAAAAACAGTTTTGATTTACTCATAGAATCTTGAACCATTTCTATTTCATTATGATAATAAAAGGCTTACAGGGTAATATTTAATTTCATAATTTATCTATTCATTTGCTTACTTTCAATGTAAAAATAAAAGAATCACAACACCTCTGCTGCCTAACAGTTAAAATGAATCTTCAGCCAAGTATCAAATCACAATTACAGAAAGCCAACCTTCAAAAGAAATAAAAACAAGCATTTGAATTATAAAACTACTTTATGTTTTAATCAACTTAGGATAGGGAAATGAGAAAAACAGCCTAAGGAAATTCCATACTTTTAAAAACACATCTGACA
>VXAL01010088.1:0-99545 GCA_013399475.1 Chauna torquata | reverse complement strand
TCAGATCCCATTTTCTAAATTTTATTTCCTTCTATATTTGCATTGCGCTGAAGTTCTTTTTCAACACAAAAATTCTATATACTTTCTTTTGACACAAAAATTAACAAACCACTTCTGTGTGTTCATAGCTTGCCAGAACAAAGCAAATTCAGTTCAGTGTGTTCTGCAATTTCTGGTTCATTGCCTTTATGATGTATTTTGTTGTTATTACCCAAGAGACTGTAATTTTCTGTACTGTGTTAGCACTCATTTTCAAAGGATTTTATCTACTTTTAACAGAGTAGCTGAAAATGAAGATGCATTGGAAAGAAATGGATAGAAATCTAGGAGATAAAAAAAAAAACAAAAAAAAACCACCAGCCAAATGGAGTGGAACCAAATTCCAGACAGTTAGATGTGTATGATGAGATGCATCTCTGAACAAATTTGGTCCATTATAGCTGCATAACTGTGAGGCAGGGGACATTTCTGTTAAGTCAAAGGAAAGCGATTGCTATGCAACTTCTCCTGGGAATATGACTCTAAAAATAACTGTCATGCTTTAATAACCATGTCTTTTTATATAAATTTGGAAATACAGTATTTTGTTGTGCTAGGAAAGAACCATTTCTGTCTCCTCTTTGGAATACAATAAACAGAAAAACAAGCAAGAGCTCTGAGACTATGATTAAGCCATCCATGAAATGACTTCCACAATGACACAAATAATGGAAAAGAAGATACAAAAGACATGTCTCTAAACCCAAGATACTGTGCAATGGCACTGGGCATTATCTAATGAGATGAAATTCAAACTGATCATGAGAATACATCTATGTACTACTACTATATGACAGGCAGCTTGAGGAAGCAAGTAAACATTTGTTTGTTTGCTAGCACTTGAGTCTGTTGAATTTAAAACCTAGCTCGGGAATTTTTAATGAACGGATTCAGTGGGCAGTAAAGGGGAAAAAGGTGCAGCATACACTTGACATCTGCTTTACTGCTTACAATTTGAATAGAGCTGTCCTGGAAGAAAGTCTAGCTGCTGAGTTACAGATTCCTTCTGGAAACTGCCAAAAGACACATCTGTTGTGAGGATGAAAAATTAAAACCAAGCTGTGAACAAAAGAACCCATTAACCCAAAGATGTTATTTTATCTTTAGTGAGAAGAAAATATTTAACCGCCTTCCATCCAAACAACACAGCCCTGCACAAATCCCTTGCAGAACAGCTTCTCAGGTTCTTTTCAAAAAGAGAGTTGAAAGGGAGAGGTTGATACCTCACCTTTTCAAAATTTTTTATCCTTGTATTGATTTTAGTCTCAAAATCTAATCACCTCAGACCAAGAAAATAAATAATATTGTAGTTAAGATTTATGGAGTGTCTCTAGAACAGCATAGACTTATCTCCTGGGACTACTTTTTCCATAGCTGGGAAAAGTAGTCTGTCCGGACCCAAACAAAGCATGGGATGGTATAGAGAATGCAGAAGCAGCTCTGTTGCTGGGGTAGCCTGGAGACCTACGTTAAGATTAGGGCAGGTGTTACTTCCTTAAACAGTTTATTTCCTTCTTCTCTAAAGCTATACTTTTGCAGACTGTTTTCAGTTCATGCTCTCCTAGACTAAACAGACCTAATTCTTTCACTCTTTCTTTGTGGGTTATATTTTTTAAACCACTCATTTTCTTTCTTTCTCTGGTCAGTCTCTTAACCTCAGTACTCCAGCCTGGACACAGTTCTCCAAATCAGGCATCTCTGATACTGATTAGAGCAGAACATTTTCAAAAATCTTTTAGACTTTATATTTATACAAGTGATTTAAGGTTTGACGTTTAAGAGTAACATCACTCTTTTGTGCTTGGTTTGTGATCTACTGTAACCTGAAGATCATATTCTGCAATATTGAGACCCTACCCAGCTATTTCAACACAACGCTATACATTGCCTGGACTGTGAACTGTCTATAAACTGCTTTCTGATAAAAAGTTTTCCAACCTATTATGCATCCATGTACTTTTACCTAAACTGTGTTTCCCTTGCTTGTACCTGAGAATCGGATTTAAAACAGTATCAATGGCTCAAAGATGTTTTATCATGAGTAGATGCAGGAGATGAGAACAGCTTCCCAAAGGTCCCCTTATTGGGGAATGCCTGGGCATGTAACTGCATCCAAACTTGCTCTAGAGATGCTGTCCTCAGCTCCTCTTGATATCTCACTTCTCAGAGTCAAGGAGCCAGATTACCGAGCAGACCTACTGCTTGCATTGTCCCAGCATGGTAATCGCTCAAGAAATGCTTACAATGCTGATTGTAGCTAAAGAATCACAACTGGCCTTTTCTGCATAAAGTTTGAGGTTTGAGCAAAGATAAAGCCAGTGGTTACTTTGACGGTTGTAAGACTTAAGGACGGAAGCACTAACAAAGAAATCCAGATTGGTCTCCATACTTTAATTCTAGTGAAGTTATTTTCACGGTCTGATCTGAACAATCCTGTGTGGTGAAGAGCAGAATGGATATATGCCTTCTACCAGCTTAGTTAAGGCTATTACTAATGATAGAAAGCTAGTTAAAATATTGGATTAAAGGCAAACATGTCCATTTTCATTTTCCTACAGCTGGATTCATGTAACTATCTAACGTGGTATCTGTATAATTTGATAATGTAATGATTTAAAACAACCCACAAGTGATTTATAGCACAGGATGTAAATGCAAGGAAATCAAGCCTGCCATGGAGCATAGCACGCCTACCCTTGGCTGCAGTTTTGGCTTGTTTGGCTGTCTGCGCTCTTTACCACTAGCAGAATTAATCGCTTCATTGCTTTAGCACATCACTGGGAGTTGTATGTTCACAGAGCAGAAAAAACTGCTTTTGCATATAACCCTCTGACTCCCACATCTGCCATTCCTTACAGACATTTCAAAAGCAAGAACAGAGGAGAAAAGATTGCTTTGCCACAGTTGCCTGACAGCAATATTCTACTAGGGTCTTGTGGCTTGATTTATCACCACAATCTACTTATAAGATAAGCACACGCTGGAATCTTTGACTTGGATACTGGAACTGAAATGTATCAGACTGTTCTGTACTGACCAGTACCTGTTATCATAATTATTTGGCAGTAAGTCACTGATCTGATGTCCTGAAATGTAACTGTTGTAGCAGCCATGTGTTCCAGACTACCTTCTTCAGGGAAGTGAAGTATATCTAGACAAATTCAATGGATCCCAAGCAGGGAGGATATGAAATTAAAACTTATCCTTTTCTTTACTTTCTGTCTTATAAAAAAGAAATTTTTAAAATTATTATTGTCAATAAAAAAGTATTCCGAAACATATCACATATAGCATATTCTGTTTTACCAGAAATGTGTCAGACAGAATCATAAATCAAAACTATATATGTATCTCCATGTTTTTCCACTACACAGAAAAGGTGTTCTCTCTCTTCTGTTAATTAGCATGCCGTGATGGTTAAAAAAAAAGTAATAAATAGTGAGTATCATGAAGAATAGTGAATATCTTTTAACCTACTTACTGATGAAAAGGACTTCTAGATGACGTATCTACTCTCTTATAAAATTAGGAGTCTATAATATAAACACAATGCCTGTAAAAAGATTCTAGAACTTCTATTTCTTATACATTAATAGCAGATTACTTTTTATATGTATATGGTTTTGTCTGAGAAAAAACTACACTCTCTGTGGCTCAGTTTTTTGCTCTGTTCCCCTTGAGCAGTTGTTTAATGTTTGAACAGCTTACCTTGCCAGCAAGTCGATCAACTCAAGTTTTGACATTCCATCAGGAAGCAATCGAGGAATAGCAGCAACACATGTTCTGAATAGGTCAATTTTTGGTTTTCTCTCACCGCTGGAAATTTAAAACAGAATTTTGTCTAAGCTTAACAAGTAACTGTGTAAAAGTATCCACCTACAGTTTTGCAGAGAAGGACTGGACAATATGGTGTGCCAGAGGCCTCGTAAGAAAAATATCAAGACAGAAAGCTAATCACTAACAATAAACTAAGAAGAAAAGTCCTCTTGAATAAATTATTTTGATTATGACATTTTTCATACTTAATATTTATACATAATATTTGCACAGTACTTGAAAAGTCCATTATTACTGACTCATTTGCTTCTCCCTGGCAGATATATCAAGATGGAGTTATAACGTAGGAGGACTCCTCCAACAAGATCAGCCTTTGCATGATGCAAGCTCCAGATAAAGTAATGGAGAAAAAACTGGGATGTTCCCCATCGCAATGCAGCTATAGCTCATTAACTGCATAAAGTAAATAACGAATACATAAGAAGCCCAAATAACAGAATATCCAGACAGTTGCCCTCAACAGGGCACAGACCCGTGGAAACCCTGCAGCATCAATTACTACAATGAGAAAGAAACATAATTTAGAGGTAGATATGGTCAGAGAGTTTCTGTCAATCCCTGGCAGAGATAGCAGCACTGTAGCAATCATTATCAGCTACAACATGTTTCAGTAGCCCCAGGGCTGCTCTAATCTCTGGAATGGCTTAACTGATCTCGAACAGCCTGAGAAAGTGGCTGAATTTAAAGTTCAATATGAACCAAAAATTAGGTTGGGACTCCTTAAGTTTTCTAAAAGTAGCTCAAGTTTCAGCTGCTGGTTATTTTCATGACAGATGCAGTCCTGACTTGTTTCCCATAACTTTTTCTAAGAATGAAGATTAAGTAAGTCCCCAGAATAACTCTTCGCTCCTTTTTTACATTATTGATCAATTCTTGGCTATCTAGTATAAAAAGGAAATAATGAAAGCATAACAGCATTTCAAACTCTAGTGTCTTTCCCACAATATTATTAATTATTAACCTGTAACATCCTTTGGAGGAACCAAAAGAACAAGGTGTTATTTACAGATCCTATTACAAACATGCAGAGGAAGACTGTTCCTGCATTAATATGCTTACAATCAAACTAGAAAAGAATGGGGGAGAAAGGGAGACACCAAGAAGCACTGTAGACTACTTAACTCTGCACTGGAATTCAGTGAGAAAACAGAGAATGAACCCAATTTTCCTGCACGCCAGTCCAATGCCCTGCTTACTACATTATTCTGCTTCTCCACTCAACAGAGGACATTATATCTGGATAGCTAACTTTTGTGTTCAGTCCCAGAGAAAGCCTGAATGCAGTATCATCTCACAAGTCTAAAATAAAATTTATAGAGTATCACTGATTATTCACTAAAATAACGGATACAGAAAAGGCATAAACTGACACTAGGCTTATTTAATTCAAAGATTAAAGACAGTTTCCTAGTGTTACTTGAATACCATTCTTTCTCTTAACATCCCTATATGCTTACCAGCTTGGATATGTATTAGGTTAATAAAATGGTATGATGGTATGACTTTAATCTGTTAACATATATTGTACAATTAGGGGAAACAATTTTCGTAATGAGTTATCTGTATCTCATGATACCTGCATCCTATACCCTGACAGACAGAACTTGAAAGAAGGTGTCAGCAACTGAGTTGAAAAAGTATAAAATAGAATATCTCATCTGACAGTTTGCTTATAAATAAATATTAACAAAGTTATAAACACTATATTCACTATAATAGTGAACTATTACCACTAATGCACATATTAGTTGCATTAATCACTACTGCAAAATACTATATTTTTATAGTTGTAAAAACCAAAGTGCTATCAGTAATTTTATCTGCATGAAAACAAATGAGTCTTCCTCGCTGACTTGAAGTGGAAAGTGAACTTTGCAGAGTTTCCTTATTATCTGTCCCCACAGACTGTAAATAGCCTGTGCAATTAAAATGGAGGCATGTAAAATAATAGTTTGAGAGGAAACGGTTATGAAGGCAAGTGAGTAATTATTTATAAATATAAAATCTGTGGGTGTTCTGTGGCTTATCAGCCGCTCAGAAGACTAGCAGGAGAAGATCCAAGTCTGAGGCTCAAGTTCCCATCCTATCTGAGCTGCAAGGCACAGCATACAAAGTGTCTGGCAAGGGTGGCCTCACACATCTCGGCAGTCATCTCTGCCTGGCTCAGGATTCAACAGGACAAGCTCTGGATGAAGACACCAGCAGCTGTCCTCAGCTGGAAGCCTGGGTTTCCACATCAGCAGTATGACATTTTAGCTAGGTATTGTCAGCAGAAATCTTTGAAGTACTCATAAGAACAGGTTTATATGTTAGAAAATGGATGCCTTATTCTGACCACATACTGGAAACTAATTACAACCAGTATGAAATTCATATCCCAGTGGAGGGTGCAAAGAACTCTCCTTAGGATTTCAGTAAGACTCTTCACAGTGGCATTTACTACATCAACCATAAATGGATCAATCATTAAATACTGAAGTATGTCTAACACTGCCAAAGAAAATTGCAGAATCTGTATACTTTAAAACGTTATGACTATTCACTGCCTAGCAACGTCCCTCTGATCCTTATTTTGTTATTAAAAATGTTATGATATTCAGTTTATACAATACCATTAACTATACATAAATATGACAAAAGCTATAACTTTAAAATATAGATAAATGTAGTGTTGTATCTATGTATTAAAGCCTGTAAGAACTCAAAATAAATACGTAACTCTGGTGAAGCATGAAGTTTTGTGAATAAAATGATAAGCAATTACATAAAAACAATATATTGGCTTTTCCAGTTACCACGCACAATGCAGTTTTAAAAAGGGCTGTTTTAAAAGCTGGTAGTAGCAGCTAATGATGTTATCCATGAGTCGACATGCTTTTAGATTAAGACTGATAACAAAGCATCTCAGATTTTATTTTTTTTCTATGGAAGAACAAGTAAAAATGTGTTCTAATGTGTTTTTCCTTTCTTGTGTACATATTAATTAAGTTACAGCTCATCTGCATATAAAGCTGTGCTGGTTACAACACAAAAATACAGTAACTTACATGTCTAGATCTTCCAACCTTACAGTCTTTATGTCTCTGACAAAAGTAACTACCAAACCAAAAGACTTCCTGAAATTTAAAACTCACAAGTCTAATTATCCACTGATTCTAAAAACAAACAGCACTTCGGTGATGCCAAGAAACCATAGAAAGGACATTTACAGCTAAGATTAAGTACACTTCTCATTTAAGTGCTCAAGGTTTTACTATGCAATTATCTCTTGGAAATAAAATGTGAGTTTCAAAATTCACTTTCCCTCCCCTGCCAAAACCCTGGATACCCAAAATTAATATGAAAACTGTCTGTGAACAGTAAGCAATATACTGGGTAGTATTTTAAGAAAAATACGAAATATTACCAGATAGCAGTGTTGCCACTTAATACAAATAAAGTGAGACAAAGCTAAAGACACAAAGAGTTTACAACCTCATCTACATAGTCACAGCAACAAGCAAGGGCAAAGGAAAGGCATGAAAACATAGAGATTATATTAGCTGTAAACTGATAGTTGAATTTGGCCAGTCATTCATCATACAAAAAGTCTGTCTCACTAGAATGCTCTCCTGGAAACTTCCCTCATTATTCATTATGGACGAGAGTGCAAAACACTGCTGTTGAACACTGGTTGAGACATATACTGGTTTAATTCTTTTCCAGTGGAATACTCCTTAAATTCAAGACTGTTACCACAAAATGACTTGGGTTTTAATGAAGATTTGATTTTGATTATGGGCATGAATAGCAATGGGAATTTTGAAAGATCATTTATTATTAACAGGGATTTACAGATTTTTTGCATTCGTTTTGAACTTCAGTGATGTAAAGATACCCTAAAACTGTTCTGAGCATAGGTTGCTAGGTTTTCCACCACAGACTTTCAACTTCTACCATCTAAACATTTCTGACATTTGCACACAGGTTTTGGTTGTATTGAGAGAGTCAGTTCAATTCCGAACACTGCAAGACGCAGAGAAGTATACTCAGCTTGTCAAAAACAGTTTTTCAATGTATATACTATATAAGCTAACTGTTCCTGTTTCTTGCTGTTTCTCTGATGACTCAAGATAGACAGAAATAGTTCTAAAACTACATCTCAATATTTTATGGGATTTACTGTTCTTTAACACTCACGTGATCATGTCTTCAGGTTCTTTGTTAAGCATCTGTATGTTGGTTAGCATCATGCACCGCCCAACTTCCTTGTCAAGATGTCTGAGTATGTTGTCCACAGCTTTTCTTACTTGAGAATAATATAATGACATACCTGCAATAATATGCATTTTGTATAATTCGCATATTTTTAGATATGTATATTTTGAAAAAGAAAGCTGCTCACTCAACGGCTGCATGAATTAAGAACACTGATTTACTCATGATATAGCATAGTCCACTGTCCTGATTCGGAGATGGAACATGTTACCCTCTCCAGAAACAATGTCATTGTACATAAAAATAGGCCAAGTAATATAAGTACATATTTCCCAGTGGAAAAACTGAAAAATATCTAGTCAAAATGTCCGTACATAGTCAAATGAAGCTGCACAGCTTGCCAAGCTATTTAATGTATTTTGTGACTTTTCATGACAGAAGTAAAAGCTCTGATCTAGTAGCAAGGTTTAAAAGCTACAAGCAAAGAGAAAAAAAGAATCTGGATGAGCTCTCCTAAAAGTTCTTTAGTATGGAAATTAGTGTCATGCCATTTTATGTGAAATAAAATATAAGACAAATAGATTTACCACAGCTGATGAAAATCAAATACTTCAGGAATAAAACTTGAATTAGCTCTTCTATATTCATCAAAAGCTAAAATTTTAGTTTTCTTAATGAAATTTTAGATATTAACACTGAACAACATATTTTTAGTTAACTATTCTCTAGTCAATTCTTTTCCTATTCAATAAAGACAATGTAAGGTAGAACTTCAAAATGACATCACTTTTCAGACCTGATATGATCAAAAGTTCAATTGCAGAGTAGAAGGCAAAAGAAAATACAGGAACTACCTAGCTTAATCTTATATTCTATACATGGAAACCAGAACTTTGTATCATAAAATAGTAAAAAATTTACTCATGAAATATAAGAAATCAAGAGGGCAAATATTTATTATCAAATGCAGTCCCTACTGCTATGAAGAGCAACTAAAATGAGCTGAATTAATGACAACACTAAATACTACTTCTGTTGTACATTTCAACAGCAGTGGGTCTTAGGTTTCTATACTTTCCTGATATTACTACCATGATCTAGCAACAGTATAACACGGATTCTTTTCACTGGTGTGGAAATATATAGACGTGTTTCATTCACATAACTTTGGGTACTTTATGAAGTACAGTGGTGAGTAGCCAAATTTCCTTTCCTGCCAGCAAAATGCTCTTTTCCTTCAGCACAGAGTTCTTTCTATGTTGACTGAAAAGGAAGCCCAGGGCAATGGTGCTTTCAACTTAGGCAGTTCAGTTCAGCTTTATTTTACACTTAAAAGTTTCTGCCATTTTGAAAATTTCCCTTGGTGCGCGATACACATGGCAATTGAACTAGGGATACAAAAGGAATCTTTACTGGTTTTCAAAGCTGGTACATTTTCAGAGCATAGGCACTGTTTCTAATAAGATGAATATCCATGAATAAATACAGATATCCAGCACTAAAAGAAGCAAATTCTTAACTACTTGTGTCCTTAACCCTACAGAACACAGGGTTGCTACCACTTGGGTATCTAAGGACTTTTCCTGAAAATAATTTTGGGCCATAAAAAAAAAAAAACGTATTTGTCAAACTAAACCACACCTTTCATTACAGCACACCATAAATGTTTACAATAAAGAAATCAACTGAATACTTAACAATATTAAATTATTCTGCTCAGGTGTTAGAGACGTCTCCACATTCAATTTGATGCAAGTTTCATTCTCTTACTGACCTATCATTTTAGCTTCTTCCTCTGTAAGAGTTTTGCTCAGATATGTTTTCTTGACTCTGAGAGTGTTTCCGGAGGGAAGGACAGCTCCAGTCACTGGCATTGGAGGTTCACCATCTTTTTGCTGCAAGCTATCAGCAATTACCAAGAAAGCTCTCAGACCAATATTCATTCTCTGTAAAGTTCAGAAGATGAATGAGTATCATAATAAAATAATCATATTCTACTCATACTCTTAAATCACTTTGAAATTTTGTGTACACACTTGCCAGCATTTTTTCTATATTTTGGCTATATCAGCTAGCCTGATACATTTTATAAAAAATGCCCATAAAATGAACTATAAATTCATATTTGCACTCTCCCCTCTCAACACTTTATTTATAATTCTTCTCATCAGTACATTATCTTTTTATCTTCAGGATAAAATATGTGGATTTGAACTGGAATTTAATAATACACCCTAACTGGACCTACAGTTAAGCACAAATGTCCTAAGTGGTTATTATGAACAAGATCAGAAACTGTCTCAAAAAGGCGCAGGGTTGACCCTATTGTGTGAAAAGTCTGGGATGGTGCTCAGTGTCAAAACATCAGCAAGATGAGGCTAAGTGAAGTGAATCTCTCCAGGGAGTTCAGAGGAAAACTCGCAGTCTTTGCACTGCATTGATTAAAAGACTGGAATGATTTTGATTTCACAGGAATGTATTCCGAAAATTGAGACGTGATCATAGTGACTGTCTTCCAGAGGTTCATTCACATAGATTACAGATTTCTTAAAACACTAAAGTCTACATATAACAAAAATTAGCCCTATTATTTCACTGCCTTTGGACTTCTATTGTTGTTGACAAACAGTAAAATTTCAGATGTTGATACATCAAGAGGCTAAGGACTACATCCATTCCCTGTAAGCTCTGCTTCCTGCAGTGCTAATGTACAATGATCTCTGCAGCAGAGCAGTGCTTCCTCAGTCACTACTGCAGGTGAGTCTGACCCTGAGCTTGGTGAGGACTGCCTGCTCAAGAACTGTTTGATTTTTCTTTACTCTGCTGAATAAAGATGAAAGCTGTGCTCAAAGTAAAGGCTGTCTTTTACTTCTACTAGCTTTGACAGTAAAAAGTTTAATCTACTTTTCCAAATATTTTTTTTAGCATCAAACAGAATTTTTGCAGGTAACTCATTTTATTTTAACATTTTAGTGAATAGATAGTACTATGTAATACTAGAGGATTAATATGGACGTATTTTATGTGAGGATCACAAATACTTTTTATTTTTCATGTGTTTATTTTTAAATTTCAAATTAAAACATTTCAAAATTATAAGTAAATAAATTAATTTCAAGAGAATTTTTCATTATTTATCAAATCTTTATTTTGATTTTTTTGAAGTTTTTCAAATGTCTGATTGTTTTATCTAGGGAAGGCACTAGGAAGCTGACTCATGACACTAACACTAGTGGAGCTTTACATAGTCAGAATCTTCAATTCTTCTTGCATCATGAACTCTTTCAGTAAAACTGTTTTGAAAACATTGAAATCACTATAAAAATTGTTTTTATATTAAAATAGTTTAACATATTACATACATCAACAGCACAGTGATAAGGAGATAGTGTGGTCAATAGCTTTATTTCTCTCTCCCTTTTTGTTTTATGCATTTGCACAACTTCACATTTGGTAATCTTCACCAAGGAAACACAAGACAGGAATAAACAATTTGACATTTCACAGATCAAAGTCCACAGATATATTTTACCAATAAATCAAGTTCAACATTTTGCCTGAAAACTGGACAAAGGCAAAAGCATGTTTAGAATGTAACCAGAAAGCAAATGCACCACAATATAATATATACAAACTGAAAAAAATGCAGATGCGTGCCATACCTCAGGGTTGAGACTGAAAGCTTTTGCTGGTTTTCCAACACAAAGGAAGTCAAAGATAATTTCTTTCATTGCAAAATCTAAACGTTCCTAAAATAGAAAAAATACTACAAATCATTAAACTTCTTACTTCTGCTGCTTATCTTCTTCAGGGCAATAGCATGTTGAAAACTAGTTTAATCAGGATTCATTTAAACGTGTGGAAAAACAGACTTTCAGAAGTATGCAGAACACGTTATCAGATCTAAGCTTTCATCACTGTTGTATGTTGACAAATTCCAAAATTCTGCCTGCTTAATTTATAGCATTTAAATAGAAAATGAGCCATTTTCAAAATAAAGCTTTTAATTATTTCATTTGAACTGCAGTAATTATGGTACTAACATAGTATTTTATATAAAAGGAGCTTATTCACAGATGGCGTAGTTCAGGGAAGATTTTAAGCATCTGTTGTATTCATTCCTATTCCGAGGCTTTAAGTATGTGCTTAAGTGCTTTGCTCAATGGGAATGTTTTCTGAATTTTAAGTAATAAAAGAGATGAAGCTGAAGGTTAGCGTATTTTAGCAGTTCCCATTTGAACTGATGAAAATTAGATGTGTCGACTACATGCCGAACTTGGTTTTCCTCTGACTTACTGTCTTAAAAGCAGTGCAACTTCTTTGTCATACATAGTAGGACTGATTCAGTATCAGTACAAAATACAGCTTATTATTTCAAACTTTATCCACAGTCAGAGGCAATGGGTGCATTTTCTGACTACCCGGCAATTCCTAAAACTGACAAAAAATACTACCTGAGCTGAAGTGAAAACATTTTAATGCATTTTCAATGGAATAAAGATAATAAAAAACTGTTGGTCCAAAGAAGACTGCTCTAGTTCAAGCCATAATTTTATCATTACCTAAATGAAAGTTACTGACAATGGAGTTGCAAAAAAATCGTAAAATAGAGATTTATTTATATATTTGTTACTGGGAAAACAAGTTATTCATTAATAGGAAACACGCACGGATCTCTCATACCTGTGCAATAAACTGTATTATCTTCACAAAGATATTTAGAGGCATATCTCTTGGCACAACACCACGGGACCCTTTGGGGAAAAGTGTTGTGACAATAGTAATGAGTCGACTGTAAAAGAAGGAAAAAAAGCATTTGACATTTCTGGTGCTTGCAGACCTTCAATTATTATGAAATGTAAGTTGTAAATCCAACCCCATTTAGAAAGTCAAGAAAGTATTTTCTTTGAAACGAAAAGGTAATGGGGTAACTTGTTCTGTTCCTTTGCTACAAATTCAAAGTAATTATTTCAATACTACATTACAAGTACCAATAAACCCATCAGTGGCCACTCCAAAAATATTTCTAACTTCAACCAGGCAAAGAATGATTTTTAGTTCTTCCACAAGCAGAAACATTTCTACAGTAATTTCAATAGGTGAATATAAGGGAATATTTTATGGTGTTCTTTTGAGTGTCTTTTTTTTTTGTAACAAGAGGAACAGGTTCAATTCAAAGGAGTTCAGGAGAACGATAACACCACTTCACTGGCAATATCTGTTCTACGAGGCCTGATTATCATCACAAATACAGCACCTTACCTTTGGGTAGCTGTATTGCTTTCACATTTAATTCTGATCATATAAACCCACAGTAGTCTGTACAGAGATTCCAGTGCAACTCGAGCCATTTTGGGGTCCTTATTCTAAAAGAAATAAAGTTCAGGCAGAAATTAGAGAGGAAGTTCTGCACTTAATGGATGTCAAGATTCAGAGGTTTTGTAATAACATTACAAAAACAGACAGCCTCATAGCTGCCCAGTACCCCCATTCCTGTAGCTGCAGGATGCTATGCATCTGACCTACCTCTCCTGGTGTTACACAAGTTGTCAAAAAACCTAAATATCAAGTTAGTGTGAATTAGATACATGTTACATTTTAAAATATCTATTTGAAAACCAACTCAATTTACTCTCAAAAGAAAACCTTGTCTTCAGTTGATTCTGTCAACACAAAACCTGTATGAAGAACATAGATAACTAAATGTACTGCACATGTTCAAAAGCAAAAGGACAAAAATCTGCGTTAAGCTTAGGGTGGCCTAGTTAACTTGGCATCTAGGATGAATTAGATTTAATTGGATTATCTGTCTGGATTGCTATTTATTTTTTAAAACTTTTGAACTAGTATATGATTGCTTTGGGTCTCTTTGGTCATATGCAGTTTTCCATTTCAACCTTTGCTTAATGGAGATTCCTTCCACAGTTTGCCTCTGACCTGAGACAGTGGTTGCACATTCTATCTGTGCCTTCTGCAGAGGCCTCCTAACCACTGGTTCAGTGAGTGGAAGGTCAGAGGCCCTTCATTTGAGCTAACCACTTCACTGCTCTTCTTACATTGGCTTTCAGGTAGGGATGGGACCATCCTTTCATATGGGTTCACTTTAAGTGCAGAATGGGACATTAGTTAGTGTGCAAGTAATAGGTTTGAGAATGACTTTGTGAAAAAAGGCAAGTTAATATTGGGCTACTTTTGGTAAGTCACTCAAACTACCAACTTTCAGCAATAACATTGCCTGTTTCACAGATGTTTGACTCAGGCTTCATTTGAGTACGAAAAACCGGAGAAATTCAAACTAGCCAGAAGAATACTTTTTTGTTATTGACAAAATCTGTACAGCCAAATAATTTGTACTGACAGCAGATAAAATTATGTATGGATCAGATAATGGCAATAATCCAGCACATTTACCTAAAATGGATCTGCAACAGATCAATGTACTGAATATTAATGAAGTTTTAATATGGTAGTTAAAAACGGAAGATACTAACCTTGAGATTGGATAGGCAGTTGTTGAGGAAAATATGCCATCTGTTTAAAAAGAACTGCTTCTGACTGACACAAAGCAGGCATGTTACCAAAGGGTACAAAGCCTAAACAGGAAATGGATGATAATACATATTATTTGCATGTCTACAAGATATAAAAGTAATTTAAAAGAGCTACTGCAAACTTAAAGCTTTAACTCCTCCATTTTGTATAACATGTTAGCCAAGAAAAACACATTGTTAACTAGTACAATTTAAAATGAACATTTCTCTAAAGCTGTTACAGATATGTTTTATGGGTGTACTAAAAACAACCAAATGCCTACTTATAGCAGTATAATAAATCCAAAAGTGGGGCACAATTTTACAGCCTGACAGGGCTAATTTGTCAGTTAACTGCGAAATGATAGGATGGAAATATCTACACTTTATGACAATAACTACATGATCCATACGGATTGCTGGGACTTGTGAATGCTCAAATGCCTATTACTCCTCAAAATCTGCAGTCATGACATTTACTGGGAGATGTGTCAAACACCCTACTGAAGTGTGTTAAATTACAGGTAATGCTTGGGTCTGCTGGTGGTTACATCCTGTAAACTGGAAAGGAAAAAGAGGCAAGACAGAAAGTAGAAGTTCAAATACTGGAACCTGCTCTCTTTGACAACTCTTACTTTGTTTGATACTCATCACTAAAAATTTAAGCTAAAATGTACCTATTAATTTGAAATTGACTTTGTTGCTTCAGCAGGACTTTTTGGTTTCAGTTCTCATATTAATGCACCCAATCAGGACTTTAAAATTTAGTCAAAAATAAGATAACTTTATTGTAAAGACCAATGATTCTCAAAATTAGCCCCCAAATTCTAACATTAGTCACAGCTCAAAGTCTAAATACGCCTTAAAATCCTACTTCTGTTTCTGTAATACATACGATGAATTGGCTATAGCTAGGTTAGATCTAGTTTCGTGAGCAAATGGCATATGTACATTAATTTTTACTTTTGTAATCTTCATGTCCAAAATACATATGGCAGAGGATAATTGATGTCTTCTCAGAGGAAACTTTCTTAGGATATTAACATTATGACTATAATAGTTGAGTACTTGGCAGGATCACAGAGTCCAGTAACATCCCAAGAGTGTTACAACCTGTCCTAAGGCAGAGCTCTAGGATGGAAGACACAAACCATCTCCTGGATTTTCCTAATTCTCTCCATTCACTATCAAGAGAACCTCAATGACTAGCTCAGACCAGACACTTTTAGACAAAAAATGAGGACCCCACCTTGCCTGTTCAGTAAATGTACCGATTCACAAAACACTGATCTCTGAAAGGAAGGTCCTCTTCATACTCTAAAGAGTGTGCTTTCTTCCTGAAGCCTGAAAATATGCACTGCAGCTATTTCTGCCAGCTGTTTGCCTTTCCCCTCCTACTCCTCCTCCTCGCAATGTTTGTACTTCTAATCACACCCTCCCAAGAATCTAGTCTATTTTGTCACTTTTAACTATGTAGCCTCCAGTGTGGTATGTGTAGACAAGCAATCAAACGTTAAGCCCCAGCTGTGCAATTCTTTCTCAAGCACGTAGTATTGACTTTGGCAAGTACAGCCACCAGTTTGGGGAAGTTCTATTTAGTGTGAAAACCATACAGCAAAGCTCTTGCCCTGCTGCAGTTTCAACAAGGTTTTATTAACTTGGCAGAGTGGAACAGAACCACACCAACATGAGCAGAGTAATCTCAGAAATTCATCCCAAGCCTCTCGCTAATTCAAACAGACCAGTACTGCACCATGGGGAATGCTGGGACCCTCCCCTAGCACTAGTGTAACTGGCGGGGATGTTGCAATGGCGGCAGCAAGCACAAGCACACTCCTGCTGTCCTCCCAGAAGAATCACTAGCACTGGTGACCAATATTTGCTGAGGGAGCTGGGAACAGGGAAGTCTTTTGGACTTTCCCATACAACCAGGAAGGACAAACGACAACTTTCTTTACTTAAAAGGTCCAAGGCTTCAAAACGGATTAGCTAACACCACAGTGCTGATGTGCACTGACCCAGTTGGAGAGACAGACTGCTTAAGGCGGCCAGCGTCAAACTGACTCAGATCTTCATTTAATTCAGATCAACTCATGCTTCCAAAAATACACTGCAGTGCCACTGTTCATCTCACAAAAAAAAAATGAAATAGAGAGCTGCACAGTAGCCAAGTTACGGATTTAAAAGGGTATGTGTTATACATTTTTTCATTCTTACAACGTATTATTTAAGCCCCGTGAAAGACTGGTTCCCACATGCCTCATTTGTTCTCGCTTGACAAGAAATGAACTCTATTCTTTCTCCTCTCCTCTGAATGTTTACACATAGTAAGTATAGGAAAACCTAACCACTTAGTAATCAGAGACCCAGAAGATGAAAATATCTGCTGGATAAAGACTGACTTGGATCATATTCTGAATAACATAAATAAGGTTATTTTTTGCAAACAGTAGTTTTCCCTGCAAATAGAAATGCATGTTATAAAGCCAAATGCAGAAAAAGTTTTGCAACCAGTTCTGTGAATTTCCCAAGAGTCTTGATCAGAGATATTTCTGACAGAGAATTTTAGCCTCGGATTCTTAGGGTTACTAACCAATGAGTGCTTCTTTCGTGAGGAAAGTTCAAGTGTTGTATCATACAGGCTTTCAACAAAGTTCCTCAGACAGGGGACATTCACTTCATTTTTAACAGCCTGAAAGAAAATTTCATGTTAATAAAACACTGTTTCACAAGCTGTTTTATCTAATTCAGAGAAATTATGCAAACAACCCAAAAAATAAACTCACAGCAGCTACAGGGACAAGAATTTCAACAAACAGTCCTGCCAGTGCATGCTTGATATCTTTGTCTTTAACTTCAAGGAAATAATGTGCACATTCCTAAAACAAAACAAAACAAGAAACATAAATCAGCTGGAATAAAGACATCCAAATGTTTGCTCAGTGCACATCAAGTGCATTATCTTGCAAACACCACAGAAAATACTCGATTTCTGTATTAAGTTCTAAATTTGCATTCTGCAGCAAGCACAAACCAGGATGTAAGTCAACCAAGGATCTGTTGCTCCAAACATGATAATCCAGAAACTCTCTGCTTATTCCAGCTGTGCCAGTTGGTGTTTTGGGGAGGGAAAGAGAGCTGGACTCAAGGGCTGATCTCATGCCTTCCCTGTGTATATATTCAGGAGCAGGAAGAATAGCGCCCACAGACTGCTTTACATAATGCTTTGGGAGGCCAGAAAAGGAATGTATTCCTCTGGTAAGATGAACTGCCAAGGAACAATCATACAGCAAATATGTTGGGATGAGTTTCCTTGCTAGGAAGCATTGCAGATTAAGGGTCAATACATAACACCGCTATTTGAGGGAAGAGATCTGTGGTTCAAACAACCACAACTTCCAGCCTGCAGCTGGGGATTGAGAGGGAAAGCTAAAAATGTACTTTTGTCCTAAACGTGCAGTGAGCTACTATCCACACAGCTGTGCTGCTCGGGAAGTGAGGGATAGGAGATAAGCATCTGTTGTTTCTGTACAACTTCTCTGAGGACAACAAATCATATTGGCCCGGTTATTTCCTCTCTGGGACCATGGTCCCCACAGCCACTGACCTTAAAAGGAAGGTCCCCGCTGACCTTTTTTCCTTGCACATACATACAGAGCAGTTTACAATTTAGACCATGCAAAATTTTTCCTGGCTGCATTCAGGAGTCTACACCACATAACTTCAGTCACTGCAGCCATTGCTGCTACATAGCTGACGTCCTTGCACAAAGCTAGTAGCCTTCCTGGCCTTCTGCAGTCGGTGGTGAACGCCAGAGTCTTCTGGAGCTCACTGCTGAGATTGGCTCACCATTTGAAAGTGTCTCTCCCTACTACAGTAGAGCTGGTGTGACAGAACCTGTAGCTGTGGCACTCCATGTAGACACTTAAAGAAACAGATGAATCACCCATACAATCAAACTATAACTGTATTTTACCAAATTGAGTGAAACTGCTTTTCCTACATACACAGTGCATCTGTTGATGACTGTAGGACATATAAGAATTAAATTTGGTGCTGAGATATTCTAGTTACGAGCAAGGTAGAGATCATTTGCATCCAAAATTTGAGTCTACTATATGAGAGCTTTACCACTGATTTCAATAGCAGTAAACACTGGATCCCAACAGTGCTGTGCCACAAGAATACAATGTCATTTATTCATATTACTCATGTGCACTGAACACACACCACTTTGATATCTTGCCAGCTCTGCATAATTTACATGAAGACAACACAGAATAAGATGTGTTCACATATACTGAAACACAGGGTAAGAAGAAAAATGAACTGTTTCTGTGTTGTTAAGAATGGTTTAAAACACATTGCAAAACTGAAGTATAACGTGATTGATGTTTGGGCCTTAGAGAGATGGTTCTGTGTGCCCATACATGTGTGCATTTGTATTCCAATGTCAAATCCTTACTTGTGGGCATCTAACATTAAATATGGTTATTTTTTACTACATTGACACCATTAATAAGCTGATCTTTACATGTAGATTTATATAAAACATTCACCTTACTGAATGACTGGCTACAAACCCTGCAGCCATGAAGGTGATCCTAAGAAAAAAGACGGGAATAAAAAGGTTAAGCTAAACAAAACTGCTGATGTGAATAGGACCTATCATATCTTACCAGATAGAAATGTGGACTATTTTAAATGCTTAAATATAGAAGACTTTCTTTCCTTTCACAAAATGATGTAATGTGTTGGTTTAAAGCATTCATGAGAGACAGACTATGCTCTGTATTAGCGGTTTTCAAACTGGGTGGGTACAGAATGTACCCTAGAGGAACAGGGGTGAAGATGTGGTGGAAGGAGACAACGCATCCAGGGGAAATTCCATCCAGCTTTTGCTTGATTTTTTTGTCTCTTCCTTTGTGCTCTTCTCCATCAGAAGTCCCTCTTTTCTCTGGCAACTATGTCAACGGTGGAAAATCCACTTTGGAGGCAGTGAGCAGCTGAGGGAGATAGCTAAGCAGGGACACAGGGCAAGGAACAGCTATGGAATGCCAGGGTGGGAGGTCGGGGGTCTACTCTTTTTGCTGGAAAAAAAATCTTTTTGTTGGAGGGCAGGATGTAGGGACCTGGGTATATGGCTGATGACAAGGTGGTATGGAGTGACACACTCCTGAGGCTGGAGACTGGAGCACTGAGGTTCAGAATGGGCAGAAAGTAGCTGCACATATATTTAGGTGGGAATGATGCATGGAAAATCTCCTGAAGTTTTACAACAGGAAAGATGAAGAGGGGCCTGTTCTACAAGGTCTGAGAACCACAATTCTATACTTAAGAATTTTACCTGCATAAACTGAAGAGAAGCTTCAAAGTCCTCCACAGGATACATCTTAATGCGAAAGAATTTCATTCCCATTATGAGACTGATAATGCTTTGAACTATGTATGGGCTTTGTTCTTTGTGCCGTAACTCTTTTAATTCTGCCATGAATTTCTTCTTTACAGCAGGAAATCTATGAATTCACATTGGTTAGTTACAAAACACTATACATTAATATTTGAAATGTATTGTAAGATACATAAATGGGGAAAAGCCTACAGAAGATTCACCTTTGGTTGTAAAATATAATTTCAATCAGTATGTGAATAGATTTCTTTTTGTTTAATTTTCATTTGCTTCTGACAAACTCAGAAAAAAAAGGAAGCATACAGCCTGATCTTGGTCCCTTTGGGTAACTACATCTTTCCGGTTATTTTCTTATCATGCTTCTTTTTTACATCTGAGCTAACAATATTATTAGAATAGCCCCCTCACACTCAAAAATCCAAGATGAAAGATGGTTTTCTTGCAAGTACAAGCAATGTTTTCAAAAGAAATGCTCAAATGATAACCATTAAAATATTCAGTTAGGCCATTTTTGTCTTCAGTTTTTTTCTAATAGCCATTACAGTAACATCCAAGGTTTAAGNACCATTTTTGATCTCCCCCAGTCTGCTGGAGGTGTCTTTTAAGACATCCTATCCATAAGAACCATATATAGGAAGATATATAACAGAATGTCCTGTCCTTCCTGAAACAAAATGAAAAGAATGTCATCTTCATGGGCAGGTGTAGCACATAACACGTTATCACCTCTGATAGGGAACACAGGAGAGTTGAAAGAAACAGGTTGGCAGGAAGAAGCTCTTCAGTGGTAATAACATCTTAGCAAGACCCTTCAGAACTGGAGGAGAAAAACGGTATTTGCTCTCCAACCTCTACACAAACTGTAAATATAAGCGTTCATATATACTAGATACAGCTCCATCAGAGGACTCTGCTTTAGCTGCAAAAAACAACCTAATGATTCATGGATTAATGCTTGATTTGGTCCTAGAGATTTTTTTGCTGTACCAACAAAATATTATCTGCTTCTCAAGCTAACCTTGTTTCCTAGTGTCCTTTCTTTTAATGATTATGGTTTCCTGGAGTACTGGAGAACAAGTATGTTTTGTCTTTGACAGTCAACTTGAAGTTTTAGATCCAGATGTTAATTCCCCTGTTGTCTTTGACCCAGCAAATTTAGAAGCCCAGGTAAGGTCTTAACTGAAGTCTGTGAAAGTTTATGATTTCCAGGAACTCAAATTATTTTGGCTACAACAAGCTAAAAAAAAAACAAGTTTGGTTACGTTGATTAGTTTTGTAGAGCAGACTCACTCTCAGCAACACCAAAAAGTCAGCAGACAGAGATCAATGATACAGGTCTATGCTGGAGCAATAGATTTTATCCTTCTGCTTAGTTTGTGCAGTAAGGGTATGATGAAATATATTGGGTACATAAGTATCTGAATCTGTCTGCTTCCAGACTCAAAATTTAAGACCTGATTCCATAGTCTTTTATTTAATTACTGTGCCATTTGCTCTAAGAAGTGCAGGATGAAGAATTCTGAAGCAGTTGCATTAAGTTCTGAACTGAAATAACTGCAGAGAGACTTCAAAAAGGTTGCTATGTTGCTATAGCCATTTTTAGATTTGCCTGGCTAGAGAAAAAATAGCTTGTAGAAAAAAGATTAATTGAAATAGCTCTCTTCAGCCCTTTGGGGTTTCCACAGACGTCATCAGTGAGGTAGGAAAAATAATGCTGCTGTAGTCTAGTTGAATTTATTCAGTATCAGTGGACTAGATACAGAAAGCTTGTGATTTCATGGACTTTATGCTCTAGACCACCTGGATGAACAGAGGGCCAATGACTTGAAATGATTTATTCATGCAGTATCTTTTAAGAAAGTGAGAAAATCAGAATATGCATATGCTAAGCAAGTAAAACTCAGATTTCCATTATGTATGGTATTCAATTTTACTTACTTTGCTTGAGCTAGTACACCTATTACTTCTGCATACAAATCTGCAACAATGTGCATATTTCCAGTGTTAGGACCAAGGTATCTACCAAGACATAAGAAAGAATTCTGTTTGTCAGTCAGGTGCCTGAGAAAGCATGCTGCTTAAACCACTACAACTATGCAAGTCAGCAAGTAATTTTTTCACAAAATTTTTGTATGAAAAAGAGCCTTACCCTTCTTTGTATTTAAAGTGCTTGAAAGCCAAGTTAATAACATCATGTACCAAACTGTCTATTACAGGATGAAGAGGAATCTGAAAACACAAAACAAAACATAACCAGTATACATATACTACACTTTAAGCTGCATACTTTAGTGCTAGTATTATTTCTGGTTATCTTCCCTACACAAATACGATACCAAACGAAACAGCAGATAGCTAACAGAATAGCTAAAATGAGCTAGCCATTTAAAGTTTATTTAGTATTGAAGAGAAATACTTCATCTCAAAAGATCTGGCAAAGTGAAGTCTGCATGACCGCAGAATACTATGTATCCTACACGTGCAAGAAAGGCAGCAATGAACAAGCATGCAGGATGTATCTCACATTTTTATTAGACTCTTTAAGATGGAAATAGAATCAAGAATCCTAATATTAGGTTATAAGACAAACTCTGTAACTTCCATTATTTACTAGCTAATGTATAATTGAAGAACTCCATACCTGTTTCAAAACTTCTATTAATACTAAAGAAAATATAAAATCAATAGCCAGATCTCTTCTTTCCATTAAATAGTCCCTCTGCTGTTCATCACTGCAAGATCAAAACAAGAAACACAGTATTTAGATGTGTTATAATTCATATTATATGCATTCTTCAGTTACACAAATACAGTTAACTGTGTATTGTGTTCTAATTTTCAAACTGCAGTTGAGCATTTCAGAAAATAATGCACTGATATGCTCTTCAAATCTGAGATGAATAAAGCAAATCTAACTTGTTACATTCACCTTCTTTCAGATGTTGAAATATCACTTTCCATTTTCTCACTCTTTTTTCCAGTTTAAATCAACAGAATATTTTTTCAAGGGAAAACAAAACAAAACAAAACATAGCCATGAAAACTTTTGGATTCTATATTCTAACAAATGGATATTATTTCAATTTCCTTGCTGATGGCACCAGTTAGTTCTCAATTACACTTTGGGGGCAAACATAATAAATTATTTTGTGCTATCAAATTCAGATTTAGACTTGTGATGGGTTTTGAAAACCGCCTTAAAAGTACTGATGGAGAATTCATAACCAAACTAAATTCTCTTTCTGAAACTGTACCAGTGTTATTTTTCTAACTTTGGCATCATTTGCCATATGTTAAAATGTGTTCCTGGTGCAGAACAACATGGAGGAATAAACGTCTGAGGTGAGTAGGTTGCAATACAAATACAAAAACCATCTGTTTGGATCACCTGATCACATTTTCAAGGTGCACTGAAAAGATGACATGAAATACACAATACTTCTTGTAAAATTAAATATTAAACAGGCACTCCTGCAGTTCTTCTAAGGTACTTACCACTGATTTCAGTGAGATTTTTGAGTAAATAGATCACAGCACAATTCTTATAAACGTTTATTGATTTCAGTTGTATTCATGTGCTTATAATTAAGCATCCATTTAAAAGCTCTGTTTGATCAATGTTGAAATAAATTATTTGCAGTTTGGTTTTCTTGGTTTCACATTAACTGGAGAAAAGACTGGTTATATATAATTTTTTGTAACACTATCAATTTACAAAGTGGCCTTGGTTCACTGTTAAACTGGTCTTCAACTAGATTTTGGGCAGCGTTCCTGAAGACATCTCTATATGAGCTGATTACCCTGTAACAGACTCCTCTAAGGGACAGTCAAGAGAGGGAGGCACTTCAAGGCAACGATTCATCTCATGCAAAAGTGGACATCTAATTGATGAATCGTGCCTTCAAATTGCCTGCTTCCACTGACCATGAAGAGTCTAGGAGAGTCTGATTCAGGTCCATGTCTACCTTGTTGATATCTAAAACTAGCTCCTATCCCTTCAGTCCAGCAACTATTGCCTTCTGTGTTTACTGGATTAAACGTAATCCTAATGTGAAGAATTGCCAATGCATTTCCAAACACCAGGTGTGCCAGTGTTGATTGTTCTGCTGTTTCATTAGTGTGTACACATAGTACCAAAGTATTCAGAAAAACTGTAAGTTTAAAGAATACACTGTACCAAACAGGCCTCAATATAAACCAAGACCAATCTGCTGCCTTATCTCTGCGGAACTGCTGATACCATAACAGATCAATATATTTGTTTTGGGGTTTTTCTTTTTGCTTGCTTGTTTGTTTAACAGCTGAGTCAATGTTGCTAAAGCTCTTTAACTGATTCACAATCTTTGGGATAGAGAATAGCTGTATATGAAATTTCTATGACTAAGCAGAATGCTGCATCAAAAAAATATTCTTCCAGGTGTCAGAGAATTATTGCCTGCTCACATGAGTAAAGAAGAAATAGTTTATATAAGCCCCTATTTAAATGACATTACAGCAACCAAAACACCAGTAAGAGCCAATGTTTGAACTGACAGGAGCATAATTTTAAAGACAGAATTACTTCATCCATATTAAAGCTGAGAGTGGATTTCCAGGAACATGAAAACAACTTTCAAACAACTATAACCTTAAAAAAGCTGATAAGTGAAATGTAATATATTTTACCTTAGAATCTGTCAATAATGTATGCAAACATATTTAAAATTATACCTTTTGGACTTAGTGCTTGTTCTTGGTCTGTACTCATGAGATTCATCTTCTATGCCATTCTGTCTTTTATACCAATCAAACAAAGTACGCAGAATAGAGGGCAGACAATACTCTGAAAGTGAGCTCATCGAGCTTATTACCTATGGGAAAGATACAACAAATCAAATGGTGTTCAAGCTTCCCCTCTATCCTTAAAAAAAAGCACTAATTCAATGGTTTGACATTTTCTTTTTGTTTTCATCTCTTTTTTGAAGTTCTAAATCTATAGTCCAACCTACAGTACCTAACATTCTGCATTTCCTGTTGAAACATAGGCAGAAATACAGTAATAGTGTCTATATGGTCTTTCCATTGACAGTACTAAAATACATTAAAAGTGTGTATCACATCTTACAACACACCAGAAAGCTATCTAGCTTCAAGGGGCTTATTTTCATTCATTACACAATGTTGACTTGAGTTTGAGTACATTATAAGGAAAGAAAAAGGTGATGAACCAGTAGTACTGTCCCAAGGGTTGTATCTGACCGGTGGATGCCCCTTTTGAAGCTCATAATAAATTGAGAAAACCCATGAACTCTGCAATAATCTTAACCAACTGAACATGCAAATGCATCTTACTATTAGGCTCACACACCTGGTAACTTAGACTTCTCTTCTACATATACTGGAAAATATTTACACTTTCCTCTGTATTTATGTGTACAAATAAGTAAAAAATAGTTTAAAATCATTCCTTAAAAGTCCCTGATTAAACAGCTCTAGTGGCATACTGGAAAAGAACATTACTGCTCTCTTGATGTAAACTGTGTCACCAATTACAGAAATATTACTGCACATGCTACTCCTGAACTATGACTTAAACTTCCTATTACAGGAAACCATAAAGCTGCAATACACGAAAAGATCAAAAGCTAGGGTAAAAAAAACAACCATATGATTATTCAAGAAGACTATACATGTGTTGCAACTGAACGTACACAGACACTGCATTTGTGTACACTCTAAGAAAAAGCAACTATTCAAAATATGACTGAATTCCTGAGGTGGAGATTTGTGACCACCTCAGGATCATGCAGGGCTTGATCCTGCAAAGTGCTGAGTGCAGGAGCAACGTGCTGAAGTATGTACTTCATGCCAAGTACATTGATTATGTCAGTAACTCTGTCAAGTTTACCCACCTGCTTAAAGTTAAAATAGCATGTTTGAGTGCTCATGGAACAACAATAGAGTCTCATGTCCTGAATAAGGCCAAGCTCATGTGAAATCCACGACTAAGACAAGACCAAAACTGGGAGACTGAGCACCCTACATACTATTCCCAACGCCTCTGAAGCCTTAAATGACAACTTTTGTGGATGACCGTTAGTTTAGATAAATAACTCTGATCTCTTTTCCAGTTTTTCAGCCTCAGAATTTAACTAACTCACACTGATGTGGTCTAAAGTTTATGAAACAATTTGAGGATAAAGTATGATTGTTTTGATTGTGTTTAGCTCTTATGGCCTAAAATTAAATATGGAGCATTAGGAAGCAGTACCCACTGCCCCTTAAAAATGAAAGTTTCTATAAAAATACTATTTTAGGAAAGCTCTGAAAACCAGTATTTCCAATATATTTCATTACCTGAAACAGAAAACAAGCTGCTGTGGAAGATGGCATGGAGGCACTGCTTGCAGCAGTGATAGAAGGCCTTGCAGGAAGAACTATTACAGCGACCCAGGCCGAATCATACCAAAGCCTTTAAGCATAAGACTTTGGATAAAAACTTAAAAGACATGAATCCCCTAGTGTCAGAGCAGACTACTCACTACCAGCGCAGGATGCTCAGATATTTCAATCGCTTCTCTATTGTTTTCAAGAAGTTCTTCCAAAGCTAGCAGAACAGCAGTTGTTAATTATGAGATGCAGTGAAAAATGGTTCCCTGAGGAAGACTATAAAACCCAGGAACAACTACAGGGTTTTCTGAGAGAGGTATCTTAAAGACCATAGCAAAGCTCATAAGTAATTTTATATATTTGAAACCTAAATCTTTTAAGAGATCACAATATTTAAGTGCAAATAGAAAATTGTTTCAATCAGGTCTTCCTGCACATTCTCTAACACATGTATCAATGCTCTTCTCTCATTTTCAGCTACACAATTTCACTCCCCATGAAAAGTCAAAGTGATTCCTGTTAAACCTCCCCAAGCCATACTTTCTCTCCTGAATTTACAGTGTGTGTCTTTAGCAGGGATTAAAGGTCAACATAACTTTTTTTAAAAACCTTTCTGTCATTGCACTTATAAGACAGGAAGGAAGGGTGGAATGGGCAAAGACCTGGCTCTCAGGGAACAGGAAGGGAGGGAAGTCTAGCCAATGTGTTGGTTACTCAGCCCTTTCATTTATTGGAAGTAAGTCCAGGAGTGAGATGAATTCTAGCTCTGTGCTGCTACTGAAAGGGAGTGCACAGATGTACAATTATGCCCTTGTTGTACAAATGATCATGTTCTTCCATCATAAATGAACCACCTACTGTATAACTTAAGGATAAGAAATCTGCACAAGTGTGGAGCTGTTTAAAACTTGTGTTCACAGAGCATTAAACGAACTTCATGTAAATGCTTAATATTTATTTTGGACTAATATGTAAAAGTAAATTGAATTAAATTCTGCCCAGATAGTTTGCTACAATTTATATACTTTCATAAAAGTCTTGCTATAATAGAAAATAGCAAATTTGAAATAGAAATATAAGATGTTTCCACTAACAGCAGATAAATAATGCTATTTTTTTTATATTTCACGTATGAATTTGTATGTGCCTTAACAGCAAATACATTCAAAACTGCATTCAATTTCCAACAGTATCATTGATTTCTTGACTCTCTTTTTTTCCATATACCATATTTTCAGTATGCATGTTAAATGTGCATTTGATTGCCATTTTAGTAAGGCAGAAATATAGTACTTCATTTTTGCATAGTGTTGATTTATTTTTTGCAAAGCTGTTATTTGCACAGTGTCCGCGTATTCTGTCTTCAAATTGTTGTGTAGATTCAAAATAATGGACATTAGGAGAGAGGTTTCACATTTTTCTATCAACACTACTGAAAGCTGAATTTGATAGAGGTTTTCTTAGCTATATTTAGGATATCCGTAGATATGCAATAATGTTTTTCCTTCATTCAACACTTCTTCTACGCCATGCATGGCTATAACAAAACTCTGTAACTATAAACAATACAGATTCAAGGAAAATAAAAGCTGCAATGAAGTTCATGTTCCTTGAAATCAACTGCAGAACAATAATGGACCACAGTAAGACTGGGATTTCATATCCAATATATGAAATTAAGAGGATAAAGTCAACAAAATTCCTATACCAAATAATCTAGACTTGGAGGTGATGGTGGAGAGAAGAACTGCATTAAGCTGTTATCAAAGCAGCTACGTGCCAGAATTCCTATTAGACTCTTGGAGACAAAACATTTTTTTCCTGCAAATGATAGATTTGTAAATAAGTCAACTCTCTTATGTACAAATCTGTAAAATGCAACATTAGAAGCAGTTGGGTTTGTGTAGATTTTATTTCATTCACATCTCTGTTCTAAGCATTTTTTAGGGCAGTACTGTAAGTCAAATGTCTCTGGGAATTGTTAAAACTGTTAACTAGTAAGTTGGACTCACTGGTTTTCATTTATGACCTCATTTGTGTGAGTAAAAAAATAGGATTTTTTACACCATAATTTTGTAGATGGGTAACTTCATCTACCTTGTTTACACATCAGCATTGCTTACAGCTATTTTACTCCAGTGTAACAATTTATATGGAAGCCCATTTATTTCCAGTGTGCAGCAAGTTCAGTTCTGAATGTGCTACCTTTAATTTTGCCTTCAGATTTTGTTCTTTACAGACTACTTCAACCCAAACCTCTGAGCAGGAGCCAAGGGTTGTTCTATGACCCCATCAGCACCATTTCTTGTATCTTCTGTATCGTGTGCCCTTCTGCAGGTGAAGAATGACACTGCATAAGATGCAGTGAAAGGGCAAACACAAAGGCAGCCAACTGCAGTGCTACTGCAATGATGCTGTTACGATAAGTACACCTAACAAACATAATTTTGGATGGGAATAATTATCTACCACATTTGGGATGCTATGGAAAAGGGGCACAATCATTAGTATGTTGCTTTGTGTCTTATTTATTTTTTGTTTCCACATTTTTTATTATTACATTTTTACTTTCTTTTTTTTTTTTTTAACTTGACCAATTTTTGTTTCCATCTCCTAAAAGTATACAGAACATTAAATGTTTCTGGCTTCTAATCTGTATTCTCCAACTTACTGCACTTCTAAGAAGAGAGTAGTATAATTAAAATGAGCACAAACTTTTGTGAAGTTTGCTTCACAAAAGCAAAGGCACCTCATATGGACAGTTTCACATGAGAACTAAGTCTTGCTGTTAAATTTTCACTTCCATGGAAGTGCATGAGTAGGGCCAAAACATTATACTCATGCTGTATTTTTATATGGAAAAATGTCTGCAGGTTGGTCCAAGAATACACAGTGCCCTTTTTCTGCTTCCAGTATTGTCAATTCACAGAACTTTTATATCCCATGGTAAGAACAGAAGCTACTTCAGCATGGGCTGAGAGAAGACTAATAAAAATGTCTCCTTGGGTGAGGATAAGCCTCTTGGATAATTATGTTTTTTTTTCCCCAGCTTTTGATCTTTTCATGTACTGCAACTTTATGGTTTCCTGTAATAGGAAATTTAAGCCATAGTTCAGTAGTGCTATGTTTAATAACATTTCTGTAATTGGCGACACAGAGCATGCTAATGCAGTAATACTCTTTGCCAATAGGCTAGTAGAGTAGTCTAATGAAAAACTTTTAAAATATGATTTTAAATATACAATAAAGATATTTAAAACCATATATAAAAATTATATATTTTCCAGGATATATTTTCTTTACACATATGCTCACCTAAAAAGGAAAATACAGTCCAGTGTAAAGAATCCAGTTTGTGAGGTTAATGGTGAGATATTCTGCAAGTCAGGATAAGTAAGATTACTTCACACATTGCTCAAGATACTATCATGAGTTGCAGGATGGTGATGCAATTGGCAGCCAGACAGAGCCCACAGGACAATACTGTCTGTCTGCCTACCAGGAGAAACTGATACTACATCCATATGGAAAGAAATAGTGTTGTCTGGAATCACCCCATCAGCTACGCCTGTGCACAGTCAGGTCCCTAGGCCCTAGAGCTATAACCACCATCACAAATAGCATTCCTAATATGGTGTTGGAGAACAGGCAGAAAAAGGTCTGGTTCTCTGAAAGCCAGAGACAAAGCTGTTTAGGGGAAATAAGCAATGCTTTAAGAAACATTTCAAGTGGTTCAGGGGTTTCAATGTTAAACTTCACTCTAATTACTCTGGAAGCTAAAGCTCCATTCTGCTCATCGTAAGTTTTACAAAGGGTTTCTTCTGGCTGTTTTCTCCCACCTCTGAAGCTGACTTGAAAAAGACAATTTTAAAATAAGGTCATGCCTTACTTTTGCTGCTTTTCAATTTACAGTTAGAAGATGCAGTTCAGATATTTTAAGTGACTAGCGACCTGTTCACTTCAGTTTCACCTATCAATTTCATGTGATTTGAATGAAGACAATTTGTTTAAAGTCTTTAGAATCTGCTCTGGGAAGACTGGGTTCCTTTGACAGTGTGTCATTTTTGATGCCTTCAAACTGAAAATCAAAATTATCAGACACCATTTAAAAGTTACACCCCTTGAAAACATTTGTTCATGGAGATTCTCCCTCTTTTCTTCCTCCATTTCTGTATTAGAAAAAGCAAGAATGTCATGTATAGCCTTTCCTGTTTTTGCTAGATGACTTTACATATTCCTGGAACAAATACCAAAACTTTCCACATTTTACCTGGGAGGCAGAAGCAAGGGATTATCAACCTGGTCTTCCTTCATCCCATTGACTCTTCAAATATTTGAGTTACTTTATAAAATAAAACTTAAATGGTTAGACTTAAAAGCACAAGCCCTCTTACTTGGGTTTTAGCATCATGTATCATCACGACCCTCAAAGTTTTCCCAGGTAGACTAGAACTTCATTTTTAATATCAGCAAAAATATCTGTATTTTCATGACAATTTTATAATGCTGACATGTCATTTGCAAAACAGCTTTATAATACTGAGATGTATTGACCTAATAAACTGAGTGAAATATGCCATCTAAAGAAAGACTTTTTGCTCTATCTTACTGTCTCTACTCTACCTGAGTTCTATCAAATCTGTGACTTGCAAATTTCGGAATGAATATCTGACTACAGTTAACCCAAACTAAAATGATTTTGAAAAGCATCGCACAAGTTCTTGAAAATGGGCTCATCAGACTGGAACATTTCAGGTCCCATCTTCCAGTCAATGGGCATACATCAGTCCCAGGAGCACGAGCACAACTTAAAATGATTGGGCTGTTCAAGAAGAAAGCAACGTGAAACCTGAAAAGTGAAACATTGCCAACAATTCAGGCTGAGGCAGACAGAAAGCCTGAAAATGTCAATCTGGATAGTTTGGAAAATTTCAAGGAAATGAAACCAAGGTTTTCTAACAGGAAGTCTAAGGCAATCTCAGGTCTGTAATTTTTCTACCAGCTCTCTATGCATAGACAGGTAGGACTGCAGATACACAGAAACATGCACGAATGTTGTATATAACAGAATTTGCCTTAGTTTTTTGTCTGCATTTGTTGCCCCACCACAGCATTCAAGGGAAAATGCTACAGTTGGAAATACACAATTGCTTCACTCTAGGGAACATTGACTACCCTAACTAATTGATCTTGAATTAATTGTTCAATTTTCTATTTACCAGTAACTAGGAGAAGCATAAGTCTTCTAATTCTTCCTTGCAAAGGGCCACAACTGCCTAACCATGAATATTTAATTAAATCAAGGCCACCCATTATGTGTTTGTTTAACACACCGCAGGAATAGTATCACAAGGTTTGCCTATGAGTGGCTTAATTTGTTTTTCTTTCCCATTTATATGTGACGCTGTTCCCACAGGAAAGAAAAAAATTAAAAATATGAGGTTAAAGTCAAAATACCACAAAAAAAAAATTCAATAGGCAGCTGGGGTACTCACAAAGAAGCCCCCTTTAGCCTACAGTGGCTGGCTTCCCCAGGGGCTGCAGTGAGCAGAGGTGGGTAGGGAGCTCCTGACTGCCACACAGCAGTCCTGCCGTTCACCTCCTGTTCTGAACAGCCCTGTGGGCAGGCTGCCCCTCCCCCAAAAGCAGCTACAGAACAACCTAGAGAGCTTCACTTCGTCAAGCTAAAATTATGAAGTGAGTATCTGTGGATGCCAACGGGGTCTCACAAAGCATCTCTGCTCCTGGCACAATATATCTAATATACCAGAAGACAAAATAAATGCAGTTAGATTCATTTCAGGTTCTGAAGTCCTACCCATACCTATCCCCTCTCCCAGAGTTAAGTTAATCAGTGTGGTACCAGCAGTTTATGGCATTAGCCACAGATGCTTTCAGAGACGATGCTGTTGCTGCTGCTTCTGCTATTTCTTTCTGCCCTATATTTCTAGCACCACCAGCAGCACAGTGGTGCAGGCAGCAACAGCCTCAGCAAGAAGCTCAGTGGTGGGAGCTGAGATAGGAATGAAGCAGCAAATGACTTTGTTTTTTTACACACACCCTGCGTTTATCCCTCCTCTTTGTTGGGAGTGAGTTTTGGCAACCTTTATGTGACTTAAACTCTTCAATAACTGTCTTTCTTTATCTCAAAATAGGTTACTTATGTAGGATTTTTTGCTTAGATGCCTTTTTTTTTTTTTTTTTTCTGACTGGAGGCCATGCGCCTGTTTCAATCACTAGATATCCCGAAAAGATAGAAAGTTTGCTTCAAAACCTCCATCAGAGAAAACAGCCAGGAAATAACACATGACTAATATGCTGCAAAAAACAAGAAGTTATATGGCAAAAATATTGAGTTTGGAAACAATGGAAAATACTCCTAATTTAAAACAAGAATGTTAGGCAAAGCACTCATTCCACTAAAGTACATTGATAGATTTTGCTTTTGCAGTGTGCTGTGACAGTATTGTAAGGACACTAGGCTGCTTTCCAAGTATTCATCTTATAGCCTGAGGAACAGATATAATATCATTTCAAGTGTCTTACTTGATCAAACTGGGGGTCTTCTCCTCGTTGCAGAGATTTGGTCAGTGGCTTTTCCTGAAATAAAATATATTAAACATGTATTACATAAGGTCGGTATTATGCTACGTTCTACAAGTTCTACTATTATTTTTCTGTTAAATTTTTACTCATATAATTTCCTTCCTGATCCATTTCATGCTGGAGATAGATAGTTTCATGTGCAAAGAAGACCTGGGCACACATATGAACTAATACTGACAGAGTGTCTTTAGTGTCTTTCAACGAAAGGAAATGATTAGCCATTTACTACACCTGAGTTACTTGGTGCTCAGACTGACAACTATAAATTATTTCAAAATCACAAAAAACACCCAACATTTTCTCTAATACGTAACCAAGGAGCTGTATGTACCTACATGATGTACCCTCTTGTTACAATACTACTAGGCAATGCAAAGATGGTCAAACATACATTGCATCGCAGCACATATTGAAAGAAAGGTGATTTGAGAACAGTCAGAAACCATAGGGCTCATTTTTAATGAAGACAACTGTGGAAAAAGTGCCTATATTATGTAAATAAATAAAAAAAACACATGGATTTTTCCTCCATAAACATTGATTTAAATTTCCTCACAGATGTAAATTTAATTTTCCCCATAGATAAGAATTAGCGGCAGAAATGGAAGCAAATTTTCAGGCTGCGTTCTCAGAGTACTTGGGAAGGCCGAAAAGAACTGACTGCAAAGCTCAGAAGGAGTCCCCATGTATGAGCATCCATTTACCTTTATGGCTCTTTTGCCAAGCAGGCTCAACTACTGAGGCATGTATAAACACATAGCTCAGCACTCTAGATATACGCAACAGTATATGAAACATGAATCTCCTGAACCACAATGAAAATAAACTATACGTGAAGACAGATGACAGTCTGAAAAACATGTTCATCCTTACCCCCCAGTTCTGCACTGATTATACTACTGCTTCTGGTGTCTGAAATGTTTCAACTCCTTATTCTCATTCTTCCGTAAATCATGCATCTTTCTTCTTCTACAACCACAAGATCTACGCTCTCCTACCACCTCAGCATGAGATTTTCTGTTCAGCTTTCAGCAAACTATTACACGCATCAGCATCTGTTAAGGTACTCCTTTGCAGAAAAGGACCTAGGAGCCCTAGTAGACACGAGTTTGAACATGAGCCAGCAATGTGCCCTTGCCACTAAGGAGGCTAACAGTATTCTTGGCTGCATTAGGCCAGCAGGTCAAGACAGGTGATCCTTTTGCTCTACTCAGCATTGGTAAGGCCACACCTGGAGTGTTGGGTCCAGTTCTGGGCCCCCCAGTACAAGAGAGACCTGGACATACTGTAGAGAGTCCAATGGAGGTCCATCAAGATGATGAAGGGACTGGAGAACCTCTCCTGTGAGGAAAGGCTGAGAGAGCTGGGACTGTTCAGCCTGGAGAAGAGGAGGCTCAGGGGGATCTCATCAGTGTCTACAAATACCTGAAGGGAAGACGGAAAGAGGATAGAGCCAGGCTCTTCTCAGTGTTGCCCAGTGCCAGGACAAGAGGCTATGGGCACAAACTGGCACACAGGAGGTTCCCTCTGAATACCAGGCAGCACTTCTGTGCTGTGCAGGTGAGGGAGCACAGGCACAGGTTGCCCAGAGATGTTGTGGAGTCCTCCTGTTTGGACATCTTCAAAAACTGGCTGGACATGGTCCTGGGCAAGCTGCTCTGGGTGTCCACGCTTGAGCAGGAGAGGTCCCTTCCAACCAACCGTTCTGTGATTCTGTGAAAATACCATCACTGCCAGGGGATGTGAGATGCAAAACAAGAAAAACTGTAAAGCTTCTGAGAAAACGGAATGGAAAGACTTGAGGTGGTTCAAAAGATTTGTATTATTTACTGTTGCTCTCTGGAGAAAATGTTGTCCAGTGTAATCTGCTGACTGATTTTGAAATTAATTATGCTGATACACTTAATGCCAGCTGGCAAGGAGGCTGGCTGCAGGGTGATGGCAGTATCCCCTGACTACCTACCAAATAGAAAAATCAACAAAATTTTTTCTACTGAGTCACTGATTTATCCAGGACAGTCACCAATTTTTCATTGTTATCTCTAATGTATAAAGTAACTTCTCCAGGTTACATTAATGGCACAACACCTACTAATTAGAACTCCGTGACAGATTATTGGTAATTAACAGACAGTGAAATCTTGTAGCCCAGTAACAGACACGTGAAACCAGTCCACAGTCCTCCTCAATCAGTAACACTGCTACTCTGCTGACTTCTGTCTCATGGGTGGATAATATTTCTTCTGTCTATTGCTCACTGAAATGGAAAATCAATCAAAAATGATTGTTCAGTTTATTTAAAAGGAAAAATGTTCTCAAGTTTTCATGGGTCCTGGACCAACCACTGTCCCGAGAATGGGTGCAGTTTAGAAAAAAAAAAAAACAACCTTTTTTTTAATTACCAAATTTCTGATTCTGTTACAGAAGTCCTGTGTTACTGCAGAGAAGTTTCTTAAGGTCTGTTACAATAGCCTCTGGACTTTGGCATCCAGAAGCTTTGTGTTACTCTGCCTGATGCTGCAATGTTTGGCTTGCAAAGCAGAATATAAAATCCTGCAGAAACGTGTTCAGTGTTTCAGGCAGCAATGAGGTGTGGGATTTCTCCTGACATGCTTATCTGTAAGATGGCGGCAGTTAAGAGAGAGAAAACCTGCCCTGGGAACCTAGGTCTGGAACTGCAGGGCTGAAAATGTCCTAGTCATCTGCTGCCTATCTCTGGAAGCACACACAGCTCACAAATGCTTCAGTTCCCCAGGGCTGTGCCTCTGAGTTAGTGAAGATCCTTCCTTTTAGGAAACGCAGTATAACTCATCTCTTGTCCTCCCACAGGTCACTAGACTAGGGCTCCCCAAACTGTGGCACATTCATCTGAAGGAACGGTTCACAGGCTGTGCAACAGACTTGGTAGCAGCAAGCAGAAAGCAGCCCTGGGATGGAGACCAGCCAAGGACACCTAGCAAAAGCCAGGAACGGTTTTGCTGACATAACTTCCCAACATCTCTGGTCTAAGGCTTTTTCTTCCCTTCCTCCCATCCTGCACCTTCTGCTGTTCTTGCCTCTTCCCCTCTCTTCGCGCTCTTGCCAGGCAGCTGCTGCTGCAGCTGTCTCTGCCTCTTCTTCATCCCCTGCTCGGGGGCCCCGGCTGCCCCACGCTGACTGTGTGAAGCCGCACGTCTCCAGTGCATCCCTCGTCCTGGGAGCAGGGTGCCACGCCAGAGCTACTCACTGCACCCTGCAGCGAATGGCCACAACCAGAGACACTGTGTCTCTCACATTCATCATTTTTTTCCTGTTGCTGATTCTTCCATTTACCTAGCACCAAACACCACTGTCTTAGCATTGAGTATCAGAAGACAGGAAGGGTACTCCTTGCTATCTGGAACAGCCCTCCTGTTCTGTCTTACCTCAGCTACATGCAGGTGCTTCAAGTGTCCTTTGAAAACAGCATTTTTTCTTTATGCAGTAGGTCATTTCTTCTCACCTACTGTAAACAACTTGACTATTCTACACCACTTTGTTGTAATACCCTTAAAAATCCTACTGCTTCAGTTTATGCAGTGTTTTTGACATCACTGCTATGGCAGCTACTATGTAAAATGTTTTTATATTCATGGTAGACATTTTCATTATACACCAAAGCTTCAGGACCAGCAAAGACGCGATTAAAGAGCCTAATAAAGTGAAATTACCTGTGAGTAAAAGTTTCCATAGCACTCTATTTACCCTGGAGATACGCTTATTTAAAAGTTCTTAAAAAATCTTAAAAATGTTTTCCAGCCTCAAGGCACTATTTTATTTTTATTTATTTTCTTGCCCACCCAATTCAGAAATGGCAAAGACGCCCTTTTATATGATGAGTTGACTCTGTTTGAGTCTCTGTAGCTGTAACACATCCTACAGAAATGTCTTCCAAATCTGAGATGAATAGGTAGGCTGAATTTGGAGCCAAAGCCTACAACCACAAAATATGAATAAAGAAAGTTTTGATTAATCTGAAAGAGCCTATAGTTTTCTGGGCTATAAAAAAAACATCAGAAAAAATTTAGAAGAATGGAGTCTCAATAACAACACTCCCACTTTTAATGACTAAGTTAAACACCCTTATTTCTTGTTTGAAGTGCTGCCTTCAATTGTATACTTTATATTTGTTCACACTGGAAACTCCCATGATATGAACAGGCATCAGAGATAAGCAGGAAAGATCAGCAAAGACAATTTGTCATTTAATATTTGAAAATATTTTTCAATAAATAGCATGTGAACATTTTGCATTACAAATGCTTACAAAACAAAATGCTCACCTAAAAATTAGTTTCCTTTCTCTGCCTTATTGCTAGAGCATTATTAGAATCTAATAAAACAGAGTATGTTGAATATGTAATGACAAATGTCTATTTTATCACATTTACACACCTTAACTAAATATAATAATTTATCTAAAAAGTAACATATCAGTCAATCTCCCTATTCACATAGTCACTAAAACATTTCTCCATGGACAGTCAGCTACTTTTAATGGCTAATATATTCACGCTTTTTCAGGGTTGCTACACAAATATAATGGGGTAAATCTACACAGGAATAGCTTTTTTGGACCACCTGTCACAGAACTGAATGTTCAAGGAAACAAGAAAACAAAATGATGTTGTAGGGCCTATTGAACTTTACTATGTCACTGTGTTATAATGATATATAATGCCACTTCAAGATATTTCTAACCTCAGCAACCATGAGGCACATTATTCCTGCTGAACTATAACTGGGTATTGTATGACTGTGATAAAGCTCATCTTTTTATTAAGAGCATGGATGATGCAAGGTTATTTTGATATAAAGTGTCACATTTGCAGTGCATGCTAAAAAGCAGCCGCACATACTCCACGGAGTAGTCTGCTGGGGTAGAAGAGTTACCAAAAGGAAACAGCAGAAGAATAGTCCTTTTGTTGTAAAATGGAGCAGACATAGACCACATCCAACTACTATAGCTAAAATATATATAAAATACATGTAAGCGCAATCTTAAGTACCAAAAAACAAAAACAAACAAAAAACACAAAAACCGACCAAGCATAATTCTTTTCTGCTTATGATGAATGATCACATAAGCCCTGACAGAAACTACACATCCTTGTCGTATATTCTTTTCACCAGGAAAGGAAGGTGGGCAGTGTCTCATAGGAAAAGGTCTGCTGCAAACACAACTGTATCAAACATGCTATATTTATCATTTTGCCATTGGTTGTTTTGTACACACAATGATCAGAAAATGTGCTCACGTGACATGTAAACTATTATATGTATTATCTAGGAGAAAATGCTATGATACCAATTTGCTTCTGATGGCTGGGCACACAAACCATTATTCCACAGAAGAGCACCTACCCTCTAGATGTAGCTTTAACACAGGGCTGAGCTGACCTTCCAGCTAGCTGCCTCTAAAGAGGAATTTTGATTGCCTGGTCCCTGCCCCCAGTTTCTGGCTGTACGCTCCTGCCTCCTCCCTTGTCGGCTCCCTGTTGATCTTCCTTAGAGCATGTTCATGAAGTTTAACTCACAAGAAGTATTTGCTTCCGTTTTGCTCTCTCAAAAATGTGTAGAGTAGTCTATGGTTCCATAAAATAAGCTGCTGAACTGAAAATAGTTCTAAACTTTGCTTGAAATAATTTTCATCTCTAATTTACCTTTTTACTATCTGGAAATCCCTCCACCCCTAGAAGTCTAGTTAATTTATATCTAAGCAATTAAGATAGTCAACATTTTTTACTCAAAATCTGTTTACTCTGATAATCTCCCAAATGTCAGCCACCTGCAGCTTCTACCAAACAGGCAATTAGTGTCCTATGTTTTCACAACAGTCAGTTCTTTGCACGTCAGCAGGTCATCATGCATAAAAATACAAATTGCCAGTTCAGTGGATGACAACAGACTCTTTGATTTCCCTTGTTGTTCTGCCCAGCATCAATAAGCTATCAGATACCTCTTGCCTGTGTCAGTGATGATGATACATATATGGTAAAATAAACACCTTTGAAATTCTAAGCATACACCAAAAAGAAATTCTAAACACAAACATAATCAAAAAGATATGATAATACTGTCTTCAAGAAAACACCACAACTCTGCATAAAAAAATATTACAAACACTGAAAATATTAAAGAAAACACTGATGAATTTTATGTAACTTTTGAAAATTAAGTACAAAAGCAATGCTAAGTATACTTGGCATTTCATATGGAGAAAAACTGCATATTTCAAATGGCTATTAAATATATGTAAAAATATTCTATATCTCCCCCAAATTTTTGTTTTAGCAAAGTCGGGTCAAAAACACCTATTATAGATATTGCACAAAAATAATGAAAGGTGCATGTTTAGAAGACAGGTTCAGTATTAGTCATGAAACCAGTCTATTCTTTCTTCATGTAACTGCTCTTTTCTTTGTAACAGCTCTTCTGTTTCATTCATGTGGAAAAGGCTGTGTCCAGTACTGCTGCACTGCTGAAGACAAAACTGTGTAAGGAAAATTCAGTTCAGTTTCAAGTACAGGTTTTCACTCGCTGGCTCTGAATCCTGCCAGTCTGGCATCCACTTCATCCACTACTGCTGTGACTTTGCAATAGGTTAAGTCATCACATCAGGTATTACAGGCCAGTTTCTGCCTGATTATCACATTCCCTGGAACAGACATCTTTAACCTATGCTGTCTACCAACAACAAATTTTGGTCGTAACTGATGTATCTGAAAAAACGGCCAAACAAGCCAAAGAAGTGTCAAATCAAATTTCAGTAGTAACACCACTACTATTAGTAGTATTGCTACTAGTAAATTCCAAGCAGACTGAAGGGATTTCTTTCCAAGCTACTAGATGTGCAGTGAAGAAACTAGCACTATAACTTTCCCAAAATAACATGGAACCTAAAAAAAAACCACAAAAAACTAACATGAAAGTTTTCTTCCTTTCACTTACCTTGTGCAAACAACTCAAGAACTCTGACATTCTTACCTCATCAGTAAAAAAATTCCCAGACATGTCCTCAACTTGGTGTTGATAATAAAGGGTCACAAACTTTATATAAAGGTTAAGTGCTGCTACAGATAAACATGTAACTGCAAAACAAACAAACAAACTAACTAACTAACCTACTGCTTCCAGCATTTGTATCTTCTCTAGCATTTTTTCCATTGCTAAGTAAGGTGTTTTCTTGAAGGAAAAATATCCAAAGGTATTTTGAGCCCAAATAAGCTGATGGCTATCAGTGGACCAAAGAAATACTTTAAATTCATACTTTTTTAAAGTTTGGAAAATTTAAGAGTACAAAGGATGACTCTACTGCAATTTGAGCTAAACTCTAGCACAACCAAGAAAGGAAGTTTTATTGGCTGGTTATTTTCAGAGTTTTGTGTTAACAGGAATACTTTCTTAAAATTGTAACTTAGTGAACCCAAGATCACATCAAAATCCTCCATCTGTACACATGCAAGTTGTAAAGCCTGGGCTAATATCATAATACTTCCCCTGATTTTACTCTAGCTACCACAGTGATTTACACTCCTAAACAGTTATCAACTTAACTGATGTTTGATTGTCAATTTGAATACACACACACTCACACACACAAAAAAAGAACCTAAACCATTTTAAGTCAGTCCTTGCTAAACTAATTAAACTGGTAGTCATGAACTGAGAAAGGCCTGTTATAGGAAGCAGCAATAATAAACCGTTGTGGAGTTGGAAAACAACATGGCTATTACATTGCAAAGCCTGACTGCAGCAAGATACAGATCCCTATATGATGCATTTTCTTCAAGGTAGGCAAGATATATAGGATTTATTTCTCAAGAACTATCAAAATAAATACAATTTCTTCTTCTGTTGGTCTTTGTGCTAAGATCCATTACAATGCATTTTCATAAAAATGTTTCTTCATAATAGGAACACAAACGTGCTCAAAACACAGACATCCAGAACAAGCTATACTCCATATATACACTATTTCCACCTTGCCGTTGATATGAAGCCATGAAGAGGGCTTGTTGGAGACATACACTAATAAATAATGATACTTCATAAGGCTTCAGTCAAGAGTGGTGTCATGAGATGCAGTATGAGAGTCTGAGATCTTTTGCCTCTGAGCCTGTGGGACTGGAATAAACATGATGCTCTGAAAAAGCTTTTGATACAGGAATTTGTATGTAACATTTTTAGCATACTAAAAATAATATAGTACAGAGATCTGGACTTCCAGATCCACTATAAGACCTTTGCAGGAAACTGCTATTCAGAGTCCTGTTTCAGCTAGATGGCTAGGCACTTTTCATCAGCCAATATATGTACTTAAAAAAAAAATCAGGGGGATGCATATAATAATCACTTTTATGAAGAGAAAATTGGTCTGGGGACAGCAGACATCTGTGAAATAGAAACACTGAAAGGTCCAGTGTTAAATTAAATAGATCTGGGAGACACTGCAGTCAAAAGTGTGTAACTTGAGCAGTACTGTTCCCTACTTTCTATCTTTGACATTACTTCTGAGAGCTGGCGAAGAGGGTGAGAGGATGCTCTTCCCTGACCTTGCACCTGGTCATTTGGTACATCTTTGTTCCCTAAACAGAGAAGTTAACTGACACTTCAATCCCATATGTGAGAAGTTTTACACCAATTGATTTACGATGAGCAAAGTTATTTCTGTTATGCAAGGACTCTGTAGACAAATATAGGAAGCTTTTTTTTCTGCACAGAATGGGGGATGTGCATCTTCCTTGTTGAGCTCATCACATTCCCTGAGTTATTACGAATGTGCCGTCCTCACCTTCAGGCACGTCTACTGCCCATGGCAAGAGCAACGCTACGGGGAATTGGGTGATCTCTGTGTTCCAAACAGTGGATGAGTCTCCTTCTTCCAGTACATTTATATGTAACTGGTAAAATACTACAAAAATAGGGAGGTTGGGAAGGATGGGCAAGTTTCCTACATTTGCGAGCCTTGGGAATGAAAACTGGATTGGAACTAGACCTCTGCTAAAATGCAAAACAGTAAGATGCCGAATGCTTGTCTGGATGCAGACATCCAGAATATCCCACTAACAGGTAACACAGATAAAGTGGGTCAAGTGGAGGGCCACGAAAATTACCAGGGGGCTGGAGCACCACTCCTGTGAAGAAAGGTTGAGAGAGTTGGGGTTTTTCAGCCTGGAGAAGAGACAGCTCTGGGACATCTTACTGCAGTCTTCTAACATATAAAGGGGGCTTATAAGAAAGAAAGAGACTTTTTACTGGGTCCTGTAGCAAAAGGACAAGTGGAAACAGACTAGTGATAAGGCTGACCTGAGATAACTGTAATACAACTTCCACTTTCTGGACAGTAGTAATAACCAATACCCTTAAATGATACAAAAGGTGATTAGGGGCATGTGGCAGGTTTTCTGCTACATTTGCAAGCATCAGCCAACACATGATACAGTGTGACAGCCTCAGTGACCTTGGATTCAATCTCTGTCTTCCAACATTAAATCCTCTTAGCGATTTGAACCATCACATGCACCATTGACTATCCTCCAACTATATCCATGCACAAGTGAGGCCCAGGGACAGTAACCATCCTGGAAAAGTTTTGCTGTCAGAATGAGATGTGAAGCCTCTAACGTTATATTGCCCATGTGCCCAGCTGTGGAAATTCAGATCACTGAGAAAGCTCCTGTTGACATTGCCCGGCTCTGAAATGTATGGGTGTTTTTATGAACCTGCGTCTAGCTGCAAATGTCTATGCCAATGGCTATACAAAAATGTGTACTTCTCCTTCCTGTTTGCTAAAATGGTGTGAACTTTCCCCTTAGAATCATAGAATCATAGAAACACAAGGTTGGAAAGGACCTACAAGATCATCTAGTCCAACCGTCATCCTATCACCAATACTACCCACTAAGCTACTAAATCATATCTTGTAGCACCTTGTCCAGGCGCTTCTTGAACACCCCGAGGGGCGGTGACTCCACCACCTCCCTGGTCAGGCCGTTCCAGTGCCTGACCACTTTCTGAGAGAAAAAGTTTTTCCTGATATCTAATCTAAATTTCCCCAGGCGCAACTTGCGGCCATTTCCTCGAGTCCTATCATTAGTTATCTGGAAGAAGAGGCTGACTCCCTCCTCATCACAACCTCCCTTCAGGAAGTTGTAGAGTGCAATGAGGTCTCCCCTGAGCCTCCTCTTCTCCAGACTAAACAATCCCAGCTCCCTCAGCCGCTCCTCATAAGACTTGTGTTCCATACCCCTCACCAGTTTCGTTGCCCTTCTCTGGACACGTTCCAGGGCGTCGATGTCTTTCTTGTAGTGAGGGGCCCAAAACTGAACACAGTACTCGAGGTGCGGCCTCACCAAAGCTGAGTACAGGGGGATGATCACCTCCCTGCTCCTGATGGCCACACTGTTTCTAATACAGGCCAGGATGCCATTGGCCTTCTTGGCCACCTGAGCACACTGCCGGCTCATGTTCAGCCTAGCATCGATCAACACTCCCAGGTCCCTTTCCTCATCACTGTCTTCTAGCCACTCAGCCCCAAGCCTATAGCGTTGCATGGGGTTATTGTGGCCAAAGTGCAGGACCCGGCACTTGGCCTTGTTAAACCTCATCCCGTTCGCCTCAGCCCAGCAGCCCAGCCTATCCAGATCCCTCTGAAGGGCCATCCGACCCTCAGGCAGATCGACACTACCTCCCAACTTGGTGTCGTCTGCAAACTTACTGAGGGTGCACTCAATCCCCTCATCTAGGTCATCAATAAAGATATTAAACAAGATAGGCCCCAGTACCAACCCCTGGGGGACACCACTCGTAACGGGACGCCAGCTGGACTTAACTCCATTAACCACAACCCTCTGGGCACGGCCCTCCAGCCAGTTCTTTACCCAGAGAAGAGTATACCTGTCCAGGCCAAGGGCAGACAGTTTCCCCAGGAGAATACTGTGGGAGACCGTGTCAAAGGCTTTGCTGAAATCTAAGTAGACTGCATCAACAGCCCTTCCCTCATCTACCAGTCTGGTCACACGATCATAGAAGGAGACGAGGTTGGACATGCATGACCTGCCTTTCATGAACCCGTGCTGGCTGGGACTGATCCCCTGGCTGCCACACAAGTGCTGTTGGTCTCATATGGAAGCTGGAATCTGACCCGTGTTGCATTCTCTCTCCATTCTCCTGCACTTGATTACTTCTGAAAACCAACATTTGTCTTTTCCTCTAATTCTTTCTCCAACTGTCTTTCTCACTCTTTGTCTCAATTCCTGTGTTTTAGTTTTACAGTATGTCCTCCAAAACTACATAGAAGATATCTTGTTCGGGGCTACTGCTTCAATCATAAAAACCTTTCTAGGTCTTCCAGGAAAGGAACCGTCCTGAGGTTCAAGATCCTACGACTACTGCTCTGTACTGTTCAGTGCAGGGCTTCTGCTACAGGTCTCAGACTGAGACGTGGATCGAGATAACTAGAGGGTCATATTTTTCCTGAGGTGATGAGTGGAAGGCTAAGAGAAGGGTCTTTATGGTATTGGAGTTGTCTTTGCTCCTCATCATAGGTGCTCCTCATCTTCAGTATAAAAGTGTCATTCTTCTATACTTTCCTGCCTTCACATCTTTAGGGTAAATGGGAAGAACTTGCTGATTTCATGGACAATATCTCCCAGGCTTAGCTGTCTGTCTCTGCTGGAGGAAAGGGCAAGCAGATTTGGTGCAGCTTGCACTTCATTATCACTGGCAGAGCTTGGGTGTGTAAGGAGAGTTTGGGAAGACTGTATTGTACTTTGAGAGCCAGTGAAGTTCCAAGAAAAGCCGATCAGTGAAGAAAGGGAGAGGGATGATGAGACCATTGTTATGCTGAACCGATTTCTTGAAACAGAAGTTAGCTGCTGGAAAGGCTGAGTAAAGAGAAATAGAACCATGGGGACCATGCACACGAAAACCAAACTTAGTCCTTAGATATCCTGGAAATTGAATAAAATACTAAGACCAACTATTAGTCTAAAAAATTTACCTGTGATACAGTCAATGACTTGCAGCAAAGAAACCCTACTGAGCTGACAGCTGCTGGGAGCAACAGAAGATGGGGTATCCTCCCAAGGATAGTGACTGACAGACATAGATCTGCCCCATTCATCAAGCCACTTAATGCATCCACTATAACAGATCTGTAGGGCTCCATACAATAATAAGATACTATATGCAGGTTATATGTTGAATAGTTAAAGTAAGACGATGTGTAGATGTTTTGACTTTATTATGAAAATAATTCAGAGAGAGAGGACAGTACAATAGAATAAAGTAAGGCAGAATTTCTAAAGAAACATCTTAAATATTTCGGAGACAATTATCGAAAGAATAATTATTCTTAATGTCCTGTGCATTATTTGTCACAACTTATCTAAAAGAACTAATTCACTAACATTTATTAATACAATTTAAATTCTAAAAAAAAAATTCAGTAGAAATACACAGGTATGATATATTAGGTACAGAATTATATACAGGTATTTTGATATTATGAACTATGAACTTGTCAGGGTTAGGATGGACTGCCCACATATATTTTACAGAACCTTGAGTACCACAAACAGTAGTGGAATAAAAGAATTCTATTAATTATGAGTGACAGAATCCTTCAGTGACACAAAGTGACACAGAGGTGGATAGGGATGACAGTAGGAATCTGGCATGTTTGTAGCATTTACAGAAGAAGGTCTTCAGGAGGATACTTCTTATATGTGCAAAAAGAACAGCATTTTCAACATATACCTGCATAAGGTTATTCAAATAAAGTTGCCTTCTTTTCAGTTTATCTGGGCACATACACACTGAGTGCACAGGCAGAGGCAGTTTGCCTTGCCTCTTTTCCATAAAATTACTTGTTCCTGATAGTAACTTCTGCCTGTGCGCTGTGTGTAAGTAAGGATCCCAAACAACTGTGTTTGCCAAACTATTCATGAGGACTTCAAATGTAAAAAATGAGTAATGCTAATGGGCCTCATTATAAATGAGAACAAGGGAGTCATTCCTCATGTGATGCAGCTGGAATTTTAGTCCATATAAGACAGAAAATTCTACATTACAGCTGTGTGCTAAAATTGCTTGATATTATTATAGCCTACATAAATCTTACTAGTTATCACTGGCCAGTCCTCAAAAACCCTTAAAAACTTCTACTTCCTTTTCTTCCAAGTCTGTCCTTAGCCTAGAGAAGGTTAAGCCTAGATTAAAGGTAATCAGACAGTGATGACCCTATACACGTTGGTTGGTTGGTCTTTGCAAAAAGCTAAACAACTTTTTCTATCTTTGCAAAATAACTTGCTTTTTCTTACCCTTTTGAAGTCTTTCTAACCACTTGCTTGGCTGTTATCACCAGCCCTGTTTTGAAATAGATCTATATTTTAATGTCTTTGAGCTTCTACTGAAATGGAAGTAATAAATACACTAGCATCAACCACATTGCTGCCTTCATTTTTTTTTCCAAAGGCCAGATAAATCTAGCTAATGAAAGGAGAAAGTTATTGGCAGAATACATGAATATGCTGATAGTCCTAATCCTGTAATAAGTAAGTTCTGTTCTTCAATTCAGTATTCAGTTCCTGAATTTAGACAAGCACAGTAAACGAAGATGCTTGCAGGAGAAAAGCATAATGAAAGTTTACCAACAGCTAAATTAACCATTAACCACTGTCAATGCCTGTAGCTCACTACGTTTTATCAATGCCTACAGCTGTGTGTAAGTAATGCTGAAAGCCGTATTTAAAGATTAGCCTGATCAGTATGCACAGGATGAATTATTACCCTAAGTGATAATCAACACTCCTAAAAAGAAAACTATTTTCTCTGGTTTTTGTTTCTTTGTTTGTTTCTTTACAGCATTATAATACGTACACACATTTTATCATTTGAACTGGCAAAAATATTTCCTTGGCTTCCTTATTTTTGCTTCATTATAAGGTCACCACTGCTCAAAAAAAATCAACGGTAATAAAAAGTATCAAATTGTGTTTGTAAGTGAAGCAATGCAAAGAAGAAGATATATAATATAAACTGATAAAAATGTAAATGTGAATGCAGTCAGCTGTGAAAAATGGTCTACAGGAAAAATGCTTAATATTCATTATAAAGTAGAACAACTATTTACAGAAGAGTATCAGGGAGTTACTAAAGGTTATCAAGAAGAAATGATTTACTTTTCATTTCTGTGAATTTAATTTTATAAACTGGAAAATCCCTTTTAATTAATTCTGCAGTCAGAATTCTGATTAATATAATGTGACAATCTGGGTATAGTAGTTTAATCATTAAAAATCAGTGACATATTTGTGAACTTAATGTAATTATTGAAATGTTTGTTTTATTTCAGAAACCCTAAAAAGGTGAAAAATTTGACCTGAAACTTCAAATCAAATATTCTCCAAATAAAGTAAAAAAAAAATCACATCTGATAACAAAAGGTTTCCATTCTAACTTGACTTAACAGTGGATAGTTGACATTAGATTCATGCCTAGAAAACATATTAACTGGGGAGTGCATTTTTTGTGACGATTGCTGCCAGGTCCAGTAACCAAAATATCAAATCACAGTCTGTTGACAACCAAGACAGCAGGAGGAGTAGGTGACATTGCCCTGTGCTTTCCCCGTTGCTGGAATCTTGCTGTCCCAGACGAGATTTCATGGGGCTGCAGGAGGGACTGGGTGGAGTGCCCTTCACTGCCGCCCTAGGAAAAAGCAAACATCTCTTGTGCCTTGCTAGCATCTGCTACTCATGCCAGCAAACAAATCTGATTTTTCACCATAGCTGTCAGAACACTGTCATTTACAGCTGGGCTCTGTGTACATCACAAAAGAAAGAGATGGATATATTAAACCGGCCAAAGAAACTGAGAGAGAAAAAATCATAAAAACAAAATTAATGATAATCAGAACAGATAATTAGGCAAAACCTGTGTATGGATAGAAATATTTAGGCAAAAAATATATCAATAAGTTTTTAATTTAATCCTATAGTAACCTCAGAGCTTTCATCTGAGATAGACTTCATGATAAAAGAGAAGAAAAAGCAATTATACATACTGATCATTTTAGCTTCTCTAAAAGATATCTTAAGTATTCATCACTCATTATAAAATTAAACTGTCATATCTTATAACGACTTAGAGAATTAAGACTAGAAATATCTCAGTGTTAGAGTACTTTGCAAGTTTGATTTTCTTTGAAGTACATTGGAGCTTAATTAGAACAGAATCTTCAAAGAGCTCACCATTTGACTACCTATTGTGAAAAAAGGCGAAGGGTGGCTCTACATCAATAATTTACAATCTTTGTCCTGCAGATCTCTGGAACCTCCTGGTCACAGTTTTAGTCAGTGGAGTAGAAATGTGGGAACAAAGCAGCAAGACATCTAACAGCTACCCACAAAAAGGGTGGACTTAACTTCTTAGCTACCGTTCCAGAATAATTTTTGCCATTTTCCCTGTCATTTCTTTTATTACAATCTACTTATTTCCAGATCATTTTGACTGAATGTCTACAAAAACCTGCTTGCACATTTGTCACAGTCACCCTCAAATAGCAGCATGCCATGGCTTATAAGTCCTATTAGTATTAATAAGATGTGAATATCACTGAATTATTGCTAGTGTCTCACAATTAAACCCCTGTAAGAAATATGTACTGAAACTGTTGACAAAAAGAAGTTGAAATTCTAGTCCCCTGTCATATTTTTACATTCTACATTGAATTTGCCAAATAAAATGTCACTGAATAATCCCTGGAATAAGATCAACATTCAGATATTCATAGTTGCACAAAGAGACAAAAAAATTATGAACACACAGCAACTCTAAATCTTTTAACACAAGGTGAAATGGGAATAAATCAATGTCATTGGTTTGTATCTGTGCCTGAAATATTACATGCAAATGCAGAGGTAAGTGCATTACAAGCAACAAAGGTGCCCCAATGAAACAATGCTCTCAGTCATGGTTCTGTTGTTACCCCATTCTTATCAAGTAATTTTACAACACATTCTGTCTTAAAATTTTAAAGATGTTCATTGTGTGTCACATGAAGAGTGGACGGTACTAAACAGATGCTGCCACTTTTTTTTCCTAAATGTCCTGTACCGTGACTGTCCGTTTCTTTATTCCACTTCTTGTGATTTGGAGGGGACTCATGAAAGAAGAAAAACTGGATCTTTGTCAAAATATTCCTTTCTGTTAGCATTTTTGTGTTATTTCCAAATTATGTATAATATTTCTCCCATCTTGCATTTACCTAATGTTTCAGAGGAAAGTCTGGAAAGCCTTAACAAGTATCAAATGCTTCTGGATCTAAATCAAGACACAAAGCTAAATGGATGTCATCAGAATTAAGACAATCTTAACTGTACTATTCAGAATATCCAGACACAAAAATGGGGAATTTATCTAGGTATTCTATACTGTGCTTTACAACAAAAATATTATAAGATATTATAAAAATTTCCTTACAACTCAGAAATATTATATATATATTTTTTACTTTGTCATAACTAAAATATAGGTTACAGAACTAGTCTTCCCTATTCAATATAACAAGAAGGTATATAAAATGTAGTCTCAAGTTAAAATAGAAGCCTCTCAGAAGTTCAGTAATATGACAGTTTGCAACAAAGGTACTTATATATGAAATTTGCCTAAGATACAAATAATGACCGTTCTCTCACTGACTGTGTAAGATCTTGTAATGTAGCTCCTTTTTCAAATGCCGTATGCTTTTTCATATCTGGAAAATAGGCGCTATAGCACTTTGTTAGACTATGAAACCTACTACTGTCAGAACTAAAAGAGTAACCAGCAGTGCTATTCACTTTCATGTTTTAGCTGAAAACCAGTAATGTTCTTATATATATTTTTAATTGTATTTCAGCATTTTCTAATCTGTTTTGAATCAAGTGACCTCTCTCCCAGATGTGAAACCTATGCTGCCTGACACCCCTTCTGCCTCTCAATCACATGAGCACATGCCTATATTGCAAACAAAAATAAAATATTCTTTCTTTTTCATGTCACCACTTTAGCGCATCTTGCATACCTCTGTCCTGATCACCATAGTAGCATATCTTACAGTTTGGGAAACACTATCCTATCAAACTTTAACAGAGATTCCAAGCAAAACATTCTGCATTGTGTGGCATTCATGCCTGATTTAAAAATAAATTCAAAGCAAAGTACATATATACTTAGAATTTCCTTTTACTCACAAGAGGTTCTGCCATGATAATGCGAATCTTGCGTTCAGCCTGAGTAGTAAAGTTAACAAACAAGCTCTTCAGAACATATTCTCCTGGCTTACTGTCTGGGTCAACACTGATAGGCAACATGGCTGGAGGTCCTTTTTCTCTCTGCGTACCAGAAACTGGTGAGACAGGTGGCTTGATATATCCGTTACCAACTGGAGAAGCTGAAAAGTAGAAGAGATGCATTTACTTTCGGGTAATTCAACATGCCTTAACTTTTTCAGCGCATCCCAATGGCCCACTATACTGGTAAAGCAAAGATGGAGACTAGTTGATAATAAAAGAAACACACATAAATACATAAATAAAATTTCCATCTTAAAGTTATAGGTAAAACTTACATAATCTAGACTGGCAGAAGAAATCAAAGAAGAAGTCTTATGTAATACTATGCAATGCACACTTAGTCCTCTTTTTTTACGTAGTAAGACCTGCTGACACAATTCGTTGAATAACATCCACATTTCTAATCCTTTATCATCTAGGTCAGGTCTGTAACTCAGCTCTCAAATAACAAACTTACTCTTCAATGCTATTTAAACAGACCTATCCCTACAAAAATCAGGAGTATGATCTATTGATTCAGGTGAGTTGTAAAGGGCCTGATTTTTCTTATTTATACTGAAGTCAATCAAGACTGACTCCCTCAAAAACAATGAAATTTCACCAGTATAAATCTTGTATGAAAAGAGTCAGACATAAAATGTTTTCTATGGCCAAAAAATGTTAATTATATATTAATTTTCCTGAAAGTACCAAACCCTGCAGTCCCATTTGGCACTAGTGAGATCAATTCTGGAGTACCATGCACAGTTTTGGGCTCCCCCAAGAATGACATTGATATTCTGGAGTAAGGCCAAGGGAGGACCATGAAAATGGTCAGGGGCTTATGCACTTGCAGGCTGCCAGTGGTGGACTGGTTGAACATTAAGAAGAGAAGGCTAAAGGGAGATCTTATTGCAGTTTTCAGCTACCTACTGGGGTATAACAAAGATGGAGCTAGATTCTTCTTGGAGCATGTTGACAGGACGAGAGGCAACAGATACAAGTTAGAATATGGGAAATTCCAGTTTGATATATGGGAAAAAAGAAAAATGCACTGTGAGAGTGGTCAAAAATTGGCACAGGTTGTCCCGAGATACTGTGGAAACTCCAGTCTTGGAGATACTTGAAACATGACTGGACAAGGCCCTGAGAAACCTTCTCTAGTTGGTGAGCAGGGGTTGGACTGAACAACCTCCAGAGATCTCTTTCAATCTAAATTATACTGTGAATCCGTGAATTCCCCATAATCAGTATCAAGATACTATACACCATGCATAGCTCTACTTACTCTTCTGAAGTAAACTGAAGCACTATGAAACAAATCATCACTAATTCAAATATTACCATTCTATGCAGACTTCTTTTAAATCAGAATCCACAGGCTTAGCTTTTATTGTTAATAAAAGTCATGCCTGGACTTCAGAAAGGTACTGGTAGCATCCTGTTAGCTTTGCCAGAGACTTTTTAAGTAGCAAATTAAGTAACACTGGGAAGACCAGCTATTAGCCATTCTGAACACAATGTAAGTGTTGTAACACCTTTGAGAACTGCTGGTGGTTGGGGCAGAGGTACTTTCATGCAATGCAAACTGTGGAAAATATTATGAACTCATACCATTTAGCATTTCCCCATAGCATTGCATTCCAGAGTGTTGCATGGTATGTTGTTTCCAAGTTGCAAAGAAAGAAAGAAAGAAAGAAAGAAACATGAACTACAATGATGGATGCTCCACATCTAATGCCTTTAGCATTTGCTTTTGAGGAATGAAATTGCAACCACCATGAAAAGTAATTGTCACCTATTAATTACAAGAGATTGTTTTAAGAATAAATGAGGTTTTAGATCTTTCCTAAATACTTTAACACTTCATTGCTGCAAAAAATTGCAAAAAAATAATTCCCAATGACTACATTATCATTTGATAGTATTCAAGATGTGGTAGAATCAGACCCTGAATTAATGCACTGAAAAATAAATTGTGTAAAAGAGAAGATATTTTCCTTTAGAAAATCAAAGTTTAGAAGTCTGCGATATGACTATAATGCAAGACAGAAATGACTTTGTTCATGTAGCCGCTATTCTGCACGTGTAACGCACCCATACTTTACTTTGAAAATAACTCTCCTAATTGCCAAGGTATGCCATCACTCCCTAGCACAGCCACACCACTTCTTCCGTTCAGCTAGCTGTGCTGCCTGCAACATTTCAATTGATTTTTGAGGGCAAAACCATAATCACTGAGTTTTCGTAGAATCACAGAATCATAGAATATTCTGAGTTGGAAGGGAACCAAGGATCATCGAGTCCAACTTCTGGCTCCGCACAGGACCGCCCAAAAATCAGACCATATGTCTGAGAGTGTTGTCCAAACGCTTCTTGAGTTTTGTTGGCATTGACTCTTTGCATAAAACAAACTATATAGAATAGTTGTACATTTAGATTATAAGAAATTGTTTCTAAAAATACACATTGTTCTGAACAATAATCTACTTCAAAGTAATGAAAACAGAGCCACCAGAGAAGGTAAGGACTAACATCACCTAGGCTCTCCTGAATTTGAGGTATGAGAACAGTGGGATGCAAAGGATCAGACGCAAAATTATATGGATATCAAATCTGCTAGGTGATGGAAATTTCTCCCCAAACAGCTTTAGAAAGGAGTCAGACAGTAGTTCTACAATCACCATGTACATATCAAATGCATGCGTTTGATCGGCTCACAGCTATCCATTCAATTGGTTTGATCGCCAAGTGCTCAGTTAGGAAAAATGTTTTTCTGTGAGCGGTGAAACCAGCCTTCTCCTGGATTTGCGCCCTTTGTGCAGCAGAAGCCCTGCCCTCCCCCAGGCCGTTATCCCCAGCTCCCCCAGCCATGCCCAGGCTCCCCTCAGCTCTGCACTGCACCCAGCACTGGGCAGGCCGCCGGCCTGCCAGCCGCTGCCGAACTCAACCCACCAGGCCCACGCTCCCGCCTTCCGCCATCTGAGGCTTCCTCTTGAAAGGATCTGTAGGAATCCAATCAAATGCAAACTTAACTTCTATTCCTCAGGCAGTTGTGGTTTAAATTAGCTACTAAGTTCAAAATTTACCAAGAAGGGACTCACAGGAGGGATCGAAAGAAGGAAGAAGGGTGTGTGTGATCATTCACGCCTCACATCCTAATTAAATTCATGAAGTTCAAGAAACCCTAATCATACTAATTGGGAGCTGTGATCCTTGCCTTCAGTAATTATGGTGTATGGTCAGAATTTTGGAGACGCTGGAATTTAAATCTACGTAGTCTTTCTCGCTAGGAAGCCTCTTAACAATGGTGTTATTAGGTTTGTGACACAGGCTGACCTTAATCTCTTTTTTTTTCCAGACATATAAAAGAAAAATCAATTATTTTCACACTGTAATAGAGAAATGTAATTATACATGAGTTTTGTCAGTGCACTAAAAATGTTTTTTCTAGCTCTTCTCAAAAATACAGAACTATACATCCTTTCCCCCAAAGAAAAATAAAGTGATGTCCTGGGGATTAATAGCTCTCATTGCTAGACTAACTGCAGTAGGTACAGAAATGACTGCCATATGACATTTCTTTAGTTCAAATTTTTAAAACATCATTTTGTAGCTGCTAACTCCATCTAAGCATCTTCAGTACGGAAGCTAGCACTGCTGACAGCAGGAGGGCTCTGAGTTGATTGTGAGTTGGCCATGAACTATTATATGGAAGTCTGGCTTTCTAATACATCGTTTCAGTTCCATTATCTCAAGTATTTGCATATGCTTGATATTTGCATTGCAAAAGTCTGTCCCAGTGACTAGACTAGACTATCATTGACCTCTATACTGATGCTTTGACAGAATTCAGTTCTTCCTCCTAGACTGACAGACCTACAAAGTTCATTAAAAGAAAATAAATTGCCTATGAGACATACAACTGGAAATCAAGGGTGCAAAATCTAAGAAATAATTGCATTAAGTCATTCATAATTGGCCCCATTATGTTGATACATTATAATGTGCACCTTAAAAAACAGTGATAAAAAGAATATGTTGATTTTTGCCATCTCTACCAGTGAAACACTTCCTCATTAAATAAAAAGCATAAATTTTATGTGTGAAATCATCACATAAAGTTTGCATGGGTTTATGCACAAGACACAGGTCAGGGGTGGAGTGGAAGGAAGGAATTATACTCAATTCTAAATGCTGCTTTTATTCACAAATTAAGTTTTTAATATGTCATTTCAAAACAATAATGTTCTCCTACACAAAGAATGATCAGAATGGACCACTGAAACATTTAGTCTGAACTCCTAACATACTGTAGGGTGCTGGTCACCAAACAAGTACTGAGTTAAAATAAACATTTCACCCAGAGAAAAGTAGCTCATTCCCAAAAAGAATGAATGGTGATTCCCACGCAAAGAGCAGGAGACCACGGCAGCCCTGATGCCTGAGGGCCCTGCCCTGTATTGTATGCCTTACAATAGCTTATAATTAATTCTTACAGGAATCTGTAGGTCAATTTTAGAAAGTTGTATACATATTTAAAGCTCCTATCCTAGGAAAATCTGTAAAAAAGATTAACTATGCTTGATCAGCTGTAAGATGTCTGCACCATTTTTGGGTATAATTCTGTCTGAGGGCTACTTCTCTCAAACAACCCATTTTCTTGTTATCAAGATACATTCCTTATTTTCTACTGTATCTGCAATAAGCCATACTTCAAAGAATACTATTTGCTTTTTCTACAGAATATTTTCATTTAGTTCAGGCTATAACCATAAGATTTTCTCAATGTTTTTGCATTTGTAAGCATTTAAAAACAAGAAGGAAATATGGAAGTACTAATGCAATATCAGAAGCACTTATCACCACAACCACATACTATTGCCACAGAATGGATTCCTGAACTAAAATCACGGCTATTTTTTTTCATGCATTGATTGTTTTCCTGATCATAGAAATCGTTGCAAAAAGCACAATAGTTTGAATACACACACAAACATGGAGTCATTAAAGTGATAATGTGGACGAGTACAAAATTCAACTATCTCCCCAGAGTCTCTGCTATGATTTACACTGTAGGTATTTTTCTTAAAGCTCTAAGATAACGGAAAACAACAGAAAGATCATAATGTACAAGCTAAGAGTCTGCACTATGCTGGATAAACTTCAGCCAAACAGCTACTGAATTTTCAATATCTTTAGCCAGAAGAAACAGATGGCATTCTTTTAGTTAACTGTGTCAACTGTCCACTTCAGCAACAACAAACAGACTAATAACACAAACCAAAACACGTATTTTCAGTATTTTTGTACCTACCGAGCCCCTTTATAAAGCTGATCACACTGGATTTTCTCCAACATGCTACTGTAATATCCATGAGCCTGCGAACACCTGAAATGCTCCACTCCTTAAGCTAGAAAAGTTTGAATCCTTTTCTAACTAAAATCAAAAAGGAAGTTAGTCGCTTCATAATCCTGTTTCACACTTCACTATAAATTTTCCAGCATTGAGGCAGACATTGCTTTTAGTTTTTGTTTTTCTGTTTTTAATAGACAAGTGCTGAAGACCTACAATGTGTGAGCTAGAGCAGGCCTCCAGATCAGATCAGCCTTTCCATAACCAAAGGGGTAATTTTTAGCTTCAGCATATGATGATGACCACTCACAGAGTGGCTGCACATCTATATTTATCCACAAGTACATACTATGCTGACAGATTAGTGAAACTACTTCAGGCACTCCAAGAACATGAGACAGGATAATGGAGTTCGGCATAAACAAACCATGCATATCAAATACATGAATTATCATACAATTCAAGCTAAAAGCAATTAGTATAGAAAAGCAAAGCACAGAGACAACACAGGATGGGTTTTGTTTTGTAACTAAGGTCTTTTGGCCAACAGTACATACAGTTTGAATTCCTTGAGATAAAACCAACACGGTATCTATTCTTTTCCCATGCCAAGAGTCAGTGACAAACCACATAACCTTATGGTTAATTATACATCTGTTGAAATAAGTCTTAAGAAAATTTGCTTTGTTTTAAAACTGCCATTATAATAACAGAAAGAAAACACATTATTAACCAAACTGGTAGGAATTTAATTTACAAGGATACAGTACACTGTACCAAGGTTAGCAAAAGGTGCCTTGTCTGCCCTTTGAAGGACATTTTTCCCAGATTAGTGTGAGCTTGACAGGAAATGAGAATAAAATTCAAGGGAAACATTTGCTGCAAAAAGCGAACTAATGGTCTAGCAGATCCATCTCTTTCTTAGCAACAGAAACTTTAAGATTCCTAAGGAAAATGTATTATTCCAACATATAAGAAAGCTGCGGTAGTAGTACTATTCTAATGTAAGCATTATTTTCATAATTCCTTTGTATGTTTTAACAAAAATAATCATAAAGGCATAAACTTAACCAACAAAACATAGTATTAATGACTTGCAGTATATATGATAGGAAATAAATTTATTTAAAGTACAGGACTTCACAATGAGAAGCTGATACTACTAATACCTAATCTTTCAGTGTTTCTGATCCTCTCATAGGAGGATTTACACTCAGGAAATGAAAGGACTCAGTGCACATCTGAGTCCCACATTCAGACTATTTGGGAAGTAAAAGTCAAAGTTACAGTGGTACAGGTGCTGGCCTTCATTTTCACAGGGAAATCAACTTCATGCAATACAAATATTTGCCTACATACTTTGTTTACTTTTTTTTTTTAAATTAAAACAGAGGAAGTTTTTCAGCAGTAGATTGAGTTAAGTGCAGTATCAAAGTTCCACAGTTAATGCTCTCTGTCTCAGACATACATATTCAAAAAGTAATTACAGATCTCTCCATCCCTAGGAGAATGCAAGCCAGCCCACTACAGCTCGAAGTGTAAATGGTTTCCAGCACTAAAGAAGGAAAGCTATGCTTACAATGCTATTGCTTACGGCAGATTCATACAGCAGCTTTTATACGGCCCTTAGAAGCTATTACAAGGCATACAATCAATTATTTTTACATTCATTTTTATAATTAGGTTAAATTGTACTTTGGTAAGTATACAGTTGAGAAGAGGGGAGAAGTGTCTGAAAAAGGGTATATTTACTCCCCAGTTTATCAAACCTCAGCTACCTGAGGCTTTGCTTGAGGACAACTATCTTTTTTGACAGTGCTAAAAGGAGTTCATCTCAGAATCACTTCTGGATTAGCAAGAGGAATCACTTCTGATTTTTCTCTATACTGCCTTTCATTATTCCAGCTCTTACTTTGGTTCTAGACTGATTCAAAATCTTTTCGAAATCAGAATTCAAATCCCACCCAAAGTTAAAGTCTCAGTGAAAATCCAATCCCTTTTAATTGTCTTTATCTGAAACAGCACATGAAACAAAGGGGAGAACAGAGAGTGTTCCCAGGTGCCTCAGACCCACTTGTCTCCCATTTCTTCAGTTTCCCCACCTGCAGAATAGAAATTAATATTATTCTTCCCTAAGAATTCAGTTCTATTCAGTTACCATTCTTCCCTTAGAAATAAAAAAAAAGTAAATCTGTCTTTTGATCTTGTCTTCCTGCTTCAGCAAAATTATGGACCTGCAGATTTCATTTTAAGAATCCTTATTTGGCATTCTTCCATTGCCCAGCTTTGATCTGTTTTTCATTTCAACTTTGTGCTTTAACTTATTAGAGTCTATGGTGTCTAGTCAAGACAGACATGGATGGCTTGTCCCATTTGCAGATGAAGCGACTGCTTTGCAGTGAAAAATTCATTCACTGATACCAGTATGTACACAAACAGTAGATATAAACACACATGGACAATGAGAACATGTGATACACTGTATATATTGCAAAAAACTCAAATATGTTTTCCCTCTTAGTAGGACAAAGTTGTCTCCAAAACTACAATTACTAAGAATCTCAGTGAATTTGTATTTTGTAACTCCAAGTTGTGCTGACCCTCTCTTAAACCATTGTTCAAGTAACTCATGGGAGAAGAAACTATGTCATTCCGTACAGCTGTCCTCACATAAGAACATGACATAAAACTATCCCAACTCATCCTGTCTTTGAAACCCCTGTTTAATATGGGATTCTTCAGGAAGAGTTACTTTGATTGACCATCCAGATAGTTTGTCTGCAATGTAACAAAGATAATAACCAACAATTCCATGCAAAACAAAAGTCTAGGCCATAACATGTGAATCATTGTGCCAGAGGTGTTACTATCCAGTCTAGAAGATAAAATGGAAGAGGCTGTGAGGTCAGCTGGGAGACTTGTAAAAGAAGTTCAAGATTCTAGAGCAAAATGTCTGAAAACAAGTCTGAAAGAAATAGCAGATTTGGGAGGATTTCCAAAAAGGTGGTGAGAGATGACATAAGCTCTTCCAGATGGATATTCTCAAAATACTTGCTTATGCTGAAACTGAAATTTCAGATTCCTCTGTTTCTTTAATTGTGCAGAGATATCCCCCAGGAGAATCATTTGTGTAAAATGGCATAGGGGAAGAGAAAGGAAGGAGATAATTTCAGTGATAAAGGCATTCCAGAACTTGGTAACGCAGGTAACTGGGATAAGAGCAACATTTTAAATTATTTCTGTTTGAAGACTTTGCGAAAAATGCTATTGTCAGGTTTAGTTACATTCATCTAGAACACTTGTTGAACTACAGAAGACAGTTCCAGCCTTCTGTAGACTTGGTTGGGCAATCCTTCTTCAAACTTTCTATTCCTATTACTACAACAAGAGAGTGCAAATTCTATGTGAACACAAGGAACAGCAAAGCCAGAAAAAAAGGAGACAAATTAGCTAGTGCAGCCACTAAGAAGTGGCAGAGTTGCTGATGAAGCATAAACTTTGGCCAATCCAGCTACCGTAGTCAAGAAAAAGAAGGCTTGAAGTTTGTGCGTGTGTGTGTGCATGCACACACGCATGCCATTCTTCACTTTTCTCTGTGGGTGCTTTTTGCAAAGAGCTCAAATGCTCATTCCACTCAGAGATGAAGCAGCCATCTTCTGAGATGAACACCATTAAGAAATAACCAGTTTAACACAGATATCTTCGCCCAGGCTCAGGGAAACATTAGAACAGTCCTTGCACACACTGGCATGTCCTGTCAGATGGATGAGTGTGGTGAAGCACCTGTTAGCTTTGAAGCTAAGGCTGGAGCTCAGCCTGGCACCTTGAAAAGGCTAGAACTATTGGCTTGGCTTTATTGGCCAGTAGCAGCCTTCTGGCTCTCGTATCTCAGCTGCTGGCAGGTAGGTGCTAAGCTTTGTGATGTACAGACGTGCACTGCGATTCTGTGCAAGAGTGGGGCAATTGATATAAGACCTCTTAGAAGAAAGCGGTGGGTGGTACACATTTTCTCTTGCAAGACACTATGTCTCCATGTGCAGGGGACTTATGAATGACAACTGCCAAAACAAACAAACATACAGGAAATCCTGTTGAATACGTCCATCCCCTTTCTAAAGTCCTTTTCACTGACTTGGCAAAACTCCTAGTAACTAAGATACAAGATGTAGACTTTTCCTCTCCCCTTCTCCTGACTTACAGGTCAGGGGTTACGCAGCTTAACAATGTTCCCTAGGTTCTTATCTCAGATCCGTGCAAGGCATCCGAATGAGGCAAGAAAGCTCATTCTCTTTGCTCACCATTTCATTTTCTGATCCTTTTCTTCCAGATTTTTGTCTTCTTATTTACATACACTGCAGCACATGTGCTGAAGATATGTAGGCATCTAGGCATATAACATAGATAAACATTTTTGATAGTGCTGATTTTAGAATTTGCTTGATTGATTTTAAAAGCAGAGAATAAAAAAGCTATATGACATTGGAAATCTTGTGTACAGTCCCAAAGTGATTTTCAGATACCATTTGAGTGTTCCACTTGGGGGTGATTTCTCACTAAAGAAAATGTATTTATTGCCTCTGATGCGATCCAAATCAAACCTAAATACTTTTCAGTTTCTGTGTTTTACACAGTAAGGACATGCTGCCTCTTTTAAGGCTGACTTGAGATTAACTATGTGCTTTCAAAATCTTGGTGTCTTTTCTAATACGACTTCAAATGCTTTGCTATCTTTGTCAGTCATTCCAAAAGTAAAAATGGTTTTAAAATAAGGGTGGAAAGACATATCCAGATCATTTTCAGATGAGTAGATTAACTGATCTTAAAGCAATTAAAACAAAAAGATTGCATTTCTGAAACCCTGCCAGAATTTCTGGTGTCTGATACTGCTTAAAAAGCATTTTATTTTAAATAATGATGTCATATTCTTTTATACCTTTTTATGTGCAGGAGTAAAAAGCTAGCCTCTACTTCAGTTTTGTTGAATCAGAAAATAGCTTCCTATAGGTATTTTAGATAGATGTTTTGTTGGGCTTGCTTTCCTTTTCAGAGACAGGGAGATGAAGATATTCCTGTCATTTTGTGGTTGATGGGTGTTAGCAGAAGAATTATTTTTAGGGAACTTGGAAAAGTGCCGAGGAAGCACAAGGCTAAAAGAGTCCAAAAGAGAAGGAACAGTTACTTCCAAAAGAGGGATCAGCAAACAGGGAGGATGAGACCTGCATCTTCCATCCCTACACATTTTCTCTTCGAGAGAGAGTATACGTTTCCTTCTCTCTTTAAATGTTTTACAATAAAACTGTGAGAGCCTGGATAAGACGGAATTTTAAAAAGATAATTAAACTGTTTATTTTTTACTACGGAAGGACATTAAATGCTTGCATCTGAGTCCTGTTCGAATTTAAATAGCTACCTCAGATTTTAGAACCAGAACCTTCCCTGAATTTTTATTGTCTATTAGTCCAGATTTCCTCTTCCAAACGACAGACAAAAGTTGGTTTGTGCTGATAAAAACTCATGTGTTTCACTGGAATGAAAACAGCCTATTGGTTATGGACAATGTGGCTTCTGTACAGTGTACACATGTGTATGAAAACACAAGTGCTTTGTAAATCACTTGTCCAAACATCAGCAAAATTCTTATTACACAAAAAGAAACAGGCTGTGGCTCATTTCCCTCTGAAACTGCATGGCCTGAACAGTCCTACTGACCCATCCGACACTGCTCAATGGCTAAGAGCTGATTTACTAAAGGGTTTTGCTTATTTCATGCTGTAAAAAATACGAAGTCATCTTTAAATTATTATGTTTCAAAATGTAGTATTACATTGAAGAAAAATCTTTAAAACTGTAGTCATTTCCTTTACCTCAACTCCTGATGCACCTAATCTACACTATTGCTGCCTTTTAGGGAAAGGTTCAAATTTAGCCACCTACAAGCTAAATATTGAGTTTAACATGGCCATCCAGGCTCCAGGTAGAATAAATGAAGAGATACCAATGTTTTGAGGTGATTCATCAAATCCTTCTTAGATTCTTAGCTTAAGACAGAATAAATCACTTTCTACAGGTGCCTACCACTTGCCAGTGATTACTGAGGGAGAACTGACATGGAAGATAAGCATTCAAGGTTATAAGAGATGACTGTCTTAGTCTTCAAACTCTTCGAGAGCATCTTGTACAGACCTAACTGCATCACAGTGCATTTCAGCTGCTGCTGACTAGAATTCATATCCTTGATTGTGTGGGTGGAAAATGGCACAATACCAGGAGTAAACCAAGCCATGAGCTGGCACTGTAAACTGGCAAGCTGAACCTTCACAGACCAAGAAGACTTTTAGAAAATTTTATGAAGCTTTCTGTAATGAAACCACAGGAGAGATTTCTGTGAATAAACACTAGCATGAGAATATGTCAGAAAAATCCATTCGTATTCCCCAATACAGTGGAGCATACAAAGTAACATCTATACAAAGAAAAATGAGAGAAAAAGTTTTGCAGCCAAAATCTGGAATAATAACTATCATTATCAATCCCCTACTCTATTTCTCATTAAATCATTATTGTCATTACTTAGTACTGGCTGCAGCAGCACACTCACAACATTGTCTGTCTTCTGAATATTGAATTAAGCGCTCTTTGGCCTCTTTGCTTACAGAAAACCAAACACACAATGTGTCATCTTTTATTAGCCACACAACATTATGATGCTGCAGTACCTAATAATTCTTTATTAACATTACATTAACAGCTCTTTCTTTGACAGTTCCCTTGTTTCTCAGCCATAAAGACAAATGTAAATATTTGCTGCTTTGCTATACTCAGACTCCAGGACATAAGTACTTTTCCTTTGACTTCAAAATATAAAAATGGCAGGAAAAGATAATGATTTTACCATCCACATCAGCTTAGTGAAGGTTTTTGGTAGTTTAGCTTGACTATGGCCGCTTAGCAAAAGACTTTCACTAGAGCAGATCAGTGAAGTACATGGATTTAGCTGCTGTTGAGGGCACGTACACATGTTGCATGGGCAGTTGCAAACACCCAACACAACATGGACAGGACATTGCTCTCCTGCTGGTCAGTGGGCCATAACAGAATACTCCTTCCATATATTGAAATGTCTAAATGTCATGAAATAAGTTCCTGCCAGAAATATGTTATTAAATTGTTTAGTGCTTCACCTGCTCACACACATGACCCAAATGAGTGAAGAAATGATGAGAGAAGGCCTCAACTGAAACAAACTGGAATGAACATTTTACATCAGTTCTGCTCCTGCACAGGCCTTGTGAGTCTGTGAAGCCAGAAGACTGGGGATGGGATTCCCTGTACTCATTAAGAAACCCAGAGGCATCACAGTTAACTGAACTACTCATTTAGGCTTTCCTGTAGTCAAAGAAGAGGAATAGGTACCTACAGAGATGAACTCTGCATCAGTTAGCTATGAGAATAAAGAAAGGATCCTAGGATTATTATCAGATTTTCCAAATACTCAAGCAGCTTAAACATTGAGAAAACAGAATAATTCCTTAGAAAAAATGAAGAGTCTAATGACTTCTGAAAATAATAAAAGATTTCTTTTATGGGATATTCAAAGGGATATTCAATATTCCAGATGGCTCGAACAAAACTAATGTTGTATCAGTTTTTTTAAAGTGTCAACAAGGACAATCCAGGCAACTGCAACACAGAGAGCCTGACATTCATTCAGGAAGGGCTGGATTTGATTAATAAAGAACTGAAGTATTATAATACTATACCATAAGCATAGGTTTATGGAAAGTAGATTTTATTAAACTAACTGTATCTTTTTATGAGATTACAAACTTGTTTAACAAAGTTAAAAGTGTAGTCTTGTATTTCTGTTTGGCAACTGGATTGGTATCTTACCAAATTGTAAAACGAGAACCAAAAAAACAACATATTACAACAAGAATAGATTAAAAGCTAGGTAACAGATACTTCTCAACATTGGTTAAGAAGAGAATCACAGCCTAATGCTTCTAGTGGAGTTACAGAGATCAGTTCTCAGTCCTGTACTACTTATCCTTACTTTAATGACCTAAAAGAAAAAAAACAAAACCAAAACAAACAACAAACAAACAAACAAAAAAACAAAACCCCCACCTTTCTATAAAGTTTACAGGCAAAACACAAAGTAACAGTGGTAGATAGAAAAATAGCAAAATGGTCATTCTAATTTCAATAGCAATTTGAAAACTAAACGCAAGCAAACAATATATTAGAGATGTTAACTCTAACCTATATAGAATTGCATATCCAGAAACAAAGCATGCATGCCACAGGGACAGAATAAGGCTTTCTATTCCTGGGAAGCACTGATTATGAAAAAAGGCCTGAGACTAGGATGACTAATATGTTGAAAACAGGCTGCTATTCTTGTGACCTGAAGAGCTATGGAGAGCCTTTTCAAGCAGGATAAACAAAGGCAAAAACAGGAAAACTCCACTGCTGCACTGCCAGTGTCTTTGCAACAACTGCTGGATGCTCAGTTCCATTTTGGTGTCTGCAACTTGAGAAAGATGTTGATGAACTAGAGGACATTCAGGAAAGGCAACTATTATTAATGACCGGAAAACTTTCTTAAAGCTTAGATTAGTATGACCATAAGAAAGTTAAAGGGTGTTTTAATCATCTTCTGTAATGCCTGTATTTCTGCAAACACATTGAGCCACTCAACCAAAAATGCCTTTTTAGACAATATAAGCAATCAGGCACTTCCAGGGCATGATTCATTACATCCTAACAAAAATGTCTAAACAGCTCATCTGAACTGCACCCTGAAAGTGCATACATCTGTCCACTGGCTAACAGGAAAGCCTAGTTTGACTATGTCATATGCAATATAAACACCAAAGATGCCTACTAGTTAGGTGAGATGACTTCCATGCCTGCTAAGCATAACTACGAGGAACAGAAATTTGCTAACAGCCAGCTCTTCATTCAGTAACATCCAATGGCTGGAATTTTAAACTAGACAAATCCATTAAAGAAGTTAAACACAAAGGGAAGCAAATTAACTACAGAAATGCTATTAAGGCTGGTGCTGATTCTTCCATTAGTGGAAATTTTAAATTAAGATTTTTTTTTTTGAAGATGGGCTTTAGCTCAAACAAATTAATTCAGAGAAGCCATAAAGCCTGCTCTATGAGGAGAACAGATTGGATGACACAATGGTTCTTCTGGTTGTATAATTTATGACTTGTTGAATAGATTAGTAGAAAACATATCGTTGAGAACAATCTCTCATTGGTAAAAGCATGATACAGATGTTCTAAGAAGGATTCTTCTATAATCCACAAAACATCAAGCAACAGAAGTCTGAATGCCTATCAGTATCTGATTTCTCTTTGTACATCCAGGTACAAATATAACTTGTGTGATCAGAGTATCTGTGTGATACAGGTAATAATTTCCTACTGTGTAACATATGAAACATACTTTGACAAAACAGAAGCTGATTTAAGGGTTATTTTGTAGAACAGACCTCAGGGGAATATGAAAATGGAGGCAACTTACTGGATGATGTAATTTTCAGGGAATATTTTAAAGAAAAAAAGTCAAATGAGAAAGCATATTGCCAGAATCATTTAAAATATGCCTTATAAGTGATAACTATGCAAAACAGTGGTTTGCCTTAAGAAAAGGCTTATACAGAAAAGTGAAACCTCTGAGGGCCCTGCGATATGCTCCAGGGAAACCATATTCCACTGTCTGAGAAGATGCGTGAGGAACACGGAAGAATTACAGCTGAAATGCTATTACTGACAGCATGTTCATGTGCACATGAAGATGGACCGTTCTGAGAATCTGGAAGAGGCTAAAGCCACATCTTTGTCTATATCAAAGGTGACAGATCACCTACAAATGCCTGGTCATCTGCTACTGAATAAAGCTGAATCAATATAAGGATTCAAGGACTGTTCGTTGTATAGTAGCACACTGAATTAAAGTTCAGTTTCATACTTGGGTGTACAAGGAAGGCTGTGGGAATGCTGTAAGCATTACAGAATTAGGTATTCCACCCAAAAAATACATGAATGGTTTTGTAAATCGGTTTGGAATTGAAAAGATAGATATTTCAAAGGAAAGAAGGCAGACAATGTTTGGCAATGCTGTTTCATAAACTGTGATCTTACTGTAAATTCGATTAGTTACAAACATCAGATGTTGTTACGGGACATCACTTCACATCAAACACAATGACAAGCTATATTAGCATAATGGGCTGTTATTCCCAGATTCATGTGATCAGTACTCCATGGCAACCCAATGATAATGAACGGCTTTGTTCGGGTGTCAGTAAGAAAGCATGTACAAAATTATATGAAGCACGAACCTCAAGTACCTGAAATGGTGCATAAGGCTGTTAATAAAATAGGAATTTAAACACTGCCATTGACATTTCTTTCCACATATACACAAAAAGAGGCACGGAAATTTTCAGTATGTTCTCTACCTTCTCAGCTAACCATCACCATGGTGGGGACTGAGCATCTCCAAGACACTCACACTCACTGCTAAGTCAGTTGAGCAGCTGGGTGCTTAAATCCGGCACATGGAACAGAAACCAGAAAACTGATCCAAATGATCAGCTCCAAACAGGATCCAGCACTCCCAGACTGCTGGGCCTGACACCTCCTGCAATCACATCCCCACAAGGACCTCACATGCTTGGACCACTTTGGATGTACAAAGCAGAGAAGCAACTCCTCTGATTTTTTTAATTTGGCTGTAACTGGTTTTTATGTAACAGCTTCGTAGATAGAGAACTCACCCAGAACATGGTAGCTTTGGGTTAAATACTTAATGAAAGCTCAGGTTTTCTGAACTCGTATCTCCCACCTTCCAGGTGAGCGCTCTTATTTTCTGGCTATCAGCCAGAACGATAAGGCTTAGCCATGCCCTGCCTGTTCAAGGTTTGTCAAATCTGAGGAACAAATTCAATGTACTTTGAATTAGAGATGAAATATAAAAGCAAGCATGGCTCTAGCTCAGTAGCTGTCACTCATTTAATCAGTGAATGGCAATTAAAAAATTATGTGATATATTAAAACACATAAAAATTAACGTTAAACAAACAACAGTATTTGGGCAAAAGACTGCCTAAATTTGTCAATTGTCTCTTGTTCTTGTCACTGTGTGTTATATATGTTTCACGAATGGCCCCAAACCAGGTCCTTCACATATTTTTACTTGTCTTCTGCCTGGGTCAGAGCCATGCTAAATCATTTTGGCCCATTAAAACCAAAGCACTTTGGGGCATGTGTAGGAGCTGTAGCTTTGGCTGCCTTCTGAACACTAAATACAGCAGGTGCTAGTGGAGTTTACATGTCTCCAAAGATCTCCATAAACTGAGTGGAGCTTATAATGTACTACAAAAATGACAATGTGCCTAAGGTCTCATTAAGTGCCTTATACACATTTTGGAATCTACCTCTCAGTCTTATCTGTCTTCATCCTGGGCTTTTTAAATCCCAGCTTATTGTCCTACAAAGCAGAGCAATGAGTAGGGCAAGAATCAGCCTCCAAAGTGAGGAATTGTTCCAGACACCCATCTCTTCCCGGTAATGAGATTTCTGCTTCAGCATGATGTATCCTTGCAATATTAATTTCCACTAAGTAACAGTAGCACAGCGTGTAAAAAATATAGAGGAATTTTTAAATGCTATTAAGTGAACATCATGCTTTTTACGTACCCAGTCATCAGGATCAAGCTACTAATCCAAACTAAATCAGTCTTTCACATAAGATAAGAATATTCCAGGATGATGATCAATAAAGTGAATGTTCACTTGCACCAATATATTTTATTCTCCTTCATTCTAACCAGCAGCAAATGCTGTATTTATAACAATAATATTTGTCACATATTATTTTCTTAGCATTTTTAAAGAAAATGAATGAAAATGTGAAAGGATTACATTGAAGTAGATTATTTTCAAGAGCCTGGATATGTTAAAATTAACCCTCACGTATACTAGGCACTTAAGGAAAACCACACAGACGAATCTTCTTGCCTGCAGCCAGACCCAGACTAACTGGCCCCTACTCTTTGTTTAGGTGAAGGCACAATGAAAACCCCAGGACTTGGCACTTTGTGCACAGGTCCACTTCAGCACATTTCTCCTGCTGGACAAATCAGCACTTGGATATCAGATTTGAAAGATGACAGAAAATGAAATGCTCGTGAGGAAGTGGCAGGACACATGAGAAAAGTCAGTGTTTAAAGAAACACGATTACTTGGTTCATGTGTTTAGATAGATCTCAGGCATGCATCTCAAGTCATACACTTGCTCATTATTTTTGATTTATGTACAAAAATTTATACACCTATTTTCCAGCCCACAGAGGAATTCAGATTCAAATGGCCACCTTAGTCACTCAGCAGACTTAAGCTATTCTCGTTTACTTTGCCATTAGTGACAGGGGAACATGGACAGAAGCAACCAAACGAGCTATTCCTTGGCAACTAGCTCTACAGTAAGTGCAACATAATTCATGAATTAATTTAAAGTATATCCTTAAAGATAAGGCTGGATAAGCATCCTGAAATGCTGACAGTCAATAGAGTAATCTTCTATTCAGTACTGCAGAAAAGACGATGTCATGGAAGTGAGTTACAATAGGCAAAATTGCAAACATCTGGAATAAGGATTGACAAATGAAAAAAAAATCATCACTTTTTTTATAAAACTTTACACTGTATCTTGATTTTATGATTCTGTAAAAAGAAATCAAAGATAATGTCCTTTTCCTGAAAAAAACATGGCCTAAAACTTTGTGTGGAATACCCCAACGCAGTAATTTACAAATAGGGTATGTGGGCTTTTAAAAAACACATTAAAACAGTCTAACTCTAATTTCACTGATGTAAGCAGTTGTAAACACAGATGTAAACACACACTGATCTTCAGTATATCTTGCTTAAACTATCTCATGACAATGTGCTTGTTCTTGTACAGTTTATTGAAAACCACAGCTATAATTTGAGTCCACAATGAATATTATGTGTATGATTTAAAACAGAAAAAAAAGAGATTGAAAAAGTTTTATTGTCATTAATCACACCGATCATTTGTGTCACAAGAACTTAAATGACTGAAGATCATTTTCTGTATTAGCTAGCAAGATGTTATATATGTTTACACACACACATATATAGTAATAATACATAGATTCAAATCTTCCAGCCAAAAGTTTCAAAGGCTGCTTCTACAAAATAGGTAAGCATCTTCAACATAATAAATGTAAAATGTATCAACTTGAAATGTCATTTCTGGATTTCATATAATAAAAATTAAGAATTTATAACAAAAAGCCATGCCCTGAGGATACGGTTATAACATACACGTAAACTTTAAAATGCATGGCATCTAAGTCAGGCAGGCTTTAGTACAATTCACAAATAATTCTGAAATTTGGTATGTGAATGTTTAGGATGTGCTAGCTGTGCAAGAGGATCTGACTCATACAACCTTTTGTAGTTAATTCAGAAAAATGCTTGATTGAAATCATTGGCGGCAACTTGGTAGAAATCTCATTACTTCGCAGGAATAGATGCCTTTTTATAACAAGAAGATGCATAATGTAATAATTGTATGGTGAACTAGTAATAACATTATTAATATTAGGCAGAAAGTTATTCTAAGTATCTATTAATTTCATCAGAACATGTTACATTTAAACAAATCTCTAACTTTCTAGTAGTGTGATGCTTCCATTTTTCTCCTTAAAGGACTACTGTTTGTCCTCAAAGAAATGCAAAAAAACCCTTACTTGTAATTGCCATTCTCAGCAGCTCTGCTGTAGCTGACACAACACTGGATTTCTTACTTTGGGCTAAACACAGCTGGGAATTTGCATAGGTGCAGCCAGACACGTGCATGTACGTTCTCTCACCACAGCCACCGAAGATAGTCAACCTTTCTTCCAGTGAAGAGCTGGCCCTTGCAGTACAGTTTAAAAATGTAGCCATTCTTGTTTTTCATGTTTCAAAAATAAACCCTATCATCAGAGACATTTACCGATTCCCATGGTATGCATCTTTTCAGATATTCACGATAAATAAACCCTCATTGCATTTGATTATGCTCGTTCTCCTTTTTCTTTGCTGATACTTCTATATTCTAATTTAGGAATTATCACAAATGTCGTTTTCATACTATTTACCTTCTTTCAAATCCCTAGTACGGATATAAAATATAAATTAAAGTGCAGAGTCCATCCCTGCAGTACCCAACTGCTCACCTCATTCTAACATCACAAGGAACCATCAGGCACCACGCTTTATTTACAGTGCCTCGTGCCGGTTTTTAACACATTGCTCATAAAATGATGATGCTTTACAGTATGCTGCGTGACACTCAAATATTCACTGATACCCACATACACGGTCTTCTTTCTTCAATCCCTGAGAACTCTGTCAAAAGCACCCACATCCGTCTCTTTGCCCGTCCTCCTCACTTACAGATCCTAGGACAAACGAGCTTTTTTTATTGGCATTACACACTACCCATTATACTGGAGATGAAGTGTGTGTTAGGAGGTTATCTGCTACTGCATTACAAGTAGTAATAAATGGAAAAGTAATCTAGTCAGAGTATTTCTTTCTATATCTGTGTGCTCTGCAATGTGTCTTGCATTACCTCACTGGACTCAGGCTTTCGGAAGTCAAAATGATAAGCGAGGCAATATAGTGCACATATGATTAATCTGATGCCAAATTAACCAGTTGTTGACCCAGTTGCACACCAGTCACTTGCTGCTCTCCTCACCTGGCAACGTTTAACCCTTTCTGCCACCTGCCCTACGCCCTGATGCGAGGCAAGGCGTGCGCTGTGCCAGAGGAATTTGCCATAAGCAGGAGCAGGCTGTACATTAGGACTGCCGCGCTGCATTCTGCGCCTGGGAGGGGACTTTTCTGTCTCTCACCTCCCCCATCTCCAAGCTGTTCTCTTCTTACTCCAGCTCTCACAAGCTGGTTTCAGCTCACTGCTGTCTTCCCCACTTCAGGCTCGCCATCCCAGTCCCAGGCTCCAATTCACCGCTCTCCTTGCCCAGCTGCACGCGCTCACCTTGTCCTCTCCCAGCCCCCTCATCCCAGTCCCATCCCTCCTCCCCTCCCTCTCCCTTCACACCTTTCCAGTCTCCCCTTGGCCCTGTCTCCTACCAGCCACTCCTCACTTCCACTCCCGCTGCCCAGAAGTATCAATTCCCGCATTTCCGATTCCTCCCCCACGACGACTCCCTTGCCTCTTTTCCCTTCGTTCCTGCTGGCTCTCCTTCCTGGGCTTTCAATCCAAATTCACTCTCCCCTCCACCTCAGTTTCTTTTTGCTGTCACCTTACCAAGGCAGTTGGCTGCACAGCTCCTGTCCCATCCCCACCCCCAAGATCCTCTTCAAGAGAATTTTTAACAAAAACCAACTATGGTGGTTTTTTGTATTTTTACATTTTCAGGGAGGGCAAAACCACTTCTGCACAAAATTGCAAAATTCACTTTCTGGGACATTTAGTTTAGAAGTGCTTTAGCCCCAAATGCTGAGCTTATTGGTAACAGAAAATGGGTTTTTCATAAAAAAGTAGGCACAGCATAATAACACAGATAATCATTAACAAATATTCTTTTTTTCTGTCATCACATAAAATTCCAACCTGTCTATATTAACAATTTTGTTTTAAATGTTCATTAAAACAACAATCCGATGATTCCAGTAATTTTACTTGCCATAGAAGACTCCAGTTTCCTATAGCACCCTGTACTACCTGTCTTCTCCCTTCCTGCTTGAACACGACAGACGTATCAGTAAAAATAACTACAATTTTAAATTTCATTTTCCCTTTGAAATTATTTCCTTCTATTTTTTGACATATATACTAAAGACTCACTATAGACAAGCTCAGACTTTGCTTTATTTACTACAAACCCAACTGATTTTGTGTTTCAAAAGCAATACTTTCAAACTTTTGATCCCCGGAGAGTTATCATTCTTGATAAGCACTCGTCCCAGTAAAGAACACACACGTTGCTCTGCCACATTTTCCTTCCTATGAGTAATACAACAAAAATCAAAATAACTGATTAGCGTTTGTTCTGATGGCACACAGATAAAGGGTGTGCCGAAGTTATTTGTTTCAAACGTATTCCTTCAAAGAAAAAGAACTATAGCTAAGTAATTTTCTCCTCATTGAAAGCATCAGTAGTAACAAATATGTACCCTGTGGAATTTAAAATAATCCAAGAATATTTCCATTTTAAAATTACTACTTACTGCCAATTAAAAAATCTCATTACAAGTAAGAACTAGTTGAGTCATGATTCACAATGTGTTGTTTGGCTACCAACAATCTGGAGGAAGAATGGTTCCTGCAGTAACGGAACAGAAGACAGGGTTTTATTTCCAGTTCTAACACAGGTTTCAAGTGTAATCTTGTGTTTCTTGGTTAATTTCTCTCTCTCAATTTGCCCAGTAATAGCAATAAAGGAATAATACCTCCATCTTGCATATGCATGTAATAATGCTGAAAGAATTCAAGTCTGTAAAGATTCTAGGTGGGAAGCAGTGCATGAATATTATTATAATGTACACCATTGCAAGGTATTTGAAGCAGTTTCCCTGCATCTGAACTAATGAATGTCAATTTTCATCTTGTAAACATATTTTAAAATCAGCAATACCGCAAGTTTTGTGCACATTCATTACAAAGGTGTGACTGCAGCTTGTCTCACGGCTGGGGTGTTTGCAAAAGCTTTCACAGCATGGATTTGCTTACGTCGAAGAAGAAGAGAAGATTGTGCTGCCATTTTTCTTTAGGTGGATGTCCCTCTTTACTACCTAACAGCCTCATTTTACAAATTCTGTAGAAACTTAGATATCTTTACACTTCCCTGATTTCTTCTGAACTTGGTCAACGTGTTCAAAAAAAGCAGGCAGACTGAATAAGCAGTGGAAAGTAAACTAAAAATAATTCCAGTTATAAGGGGATAAATTGCAAAATCTAATGTCAGGTAGCTTAGACTACTGTCAACATGTGACATTTCTGTAATCCTCACAGACTAAAACTGATTCTGAAAATATACAACAACATATTATTGCGCATATATGCAGAAACCTACGCTACTAACTTCTCAAGGCAGAACTTTGGCTAGAAATCTATACAGATAACCTTCTGACTAAAAAAGCAAATCGATCCAGACATGTAAAGACATTCATAAATAATCAGAAATGCAATATGAAAGATAATTATGTATGGTTCTACTCAACAAAACTTGCTCAAGGGAATCAATATCAAAACAAACAAATAGATAAATGGACATCCTTTGAAGTTTAATTTACTCAACAAACAAACTGAGACTCTTCAAAGTCACAGAGACACAGGAGAGCTAGATAGCCAAAGATTAGGAAAAAATGTTAATATAATGATCACCGTTTATAGGAGAATTCCTGCAAAACAATACCTTTGGCAGACTTCTGTGCTGAGCCAGGCACTACTGGTTACTTAAGAACTTAAAGGAATATTTATGAATCTTTCGAAGTCAAGTCTTTCAAAATAAAACTAAAATCATCTGTAACTCCACAATTATAAATAAAGCCAAGAACAATAACAATCAAGATGTTACATTCTTTTGATCAATTCTTGTCTAACACTAACCAATCTAACATCTTCACATTTTGACCATACAGAAATGATGTTTTCTGACTTCCTTCCTGACTAGTGAAAACCACAATCGCCTCTCTACTTGTATGTGTTAGTGCTGCATTTAATGACAGCAAATTTCTAAAAATGTAGAATGTATTCAGGATAAAGATTGGACAGCGTTTCTTTCAAAGGAGTCCATGTCTGAAACTTCTGCTAAGGCTGCAACTACATAATTAAGTTCCTTATCAGGGACATGTTCCCCAGGAGACAAGGGATGTGTATCACTACAGTGATCCCACAGGATTTACAAAAAAAACCACTCAGATTTCTCTTCAAACTAGTGGCCTGAAAAGCACCCCAAAGTCTCCCTGCTGAGCTGTGGAAAAGCTGAATCTCTTAGGTGACCCTGTAATTGCACCAATGGCCTTGATATCTGTGCATAAACACCAATGTTGCTGGTGTTCTCTCTGTATTTGTGATCTCTGTACTTCATGCAGAGGAGGAAGCAAGCACCACTCGACAGCTCAGTGATGCCACTGCTACTTGGCTGAGAGCAAACCACGGAGCCCGTGCTTATCAGATGTGTTTTCATTCAGCCACTTGCTTCAGCAGGCTCTGCTGCTTGCTGTGAATAGAAAAGTTTTGAATGTGACTGTAATTTGAAACATGTAGAAGACCTTAAATATATATGGAATTGTCAGGCTTCTCAGGAGGTTCTGTGAGAAGGAGTCTGTACTCCCGAGCCCTGGACCTGCACAAGCTCTACCTTTCCCCATATCAGAAGTGCCATATCGAGGGCACTCCAGCACCTGGCAGACACAGGCCTGGAAGACCTTGCTGGTGAAGACAGAGGCAAAGAAGGCACTGAGCACCTCAGCTTTACCTGTGTCTACTGTCACTACATCTCTTGCCCCATTCAGTGATGGGGACACATTTTCCTTGTTCAGCCTTTTGCCACAAATGAAGCAAGAGAAACTCTTCTCATTGCCCTTGATACCCCTTGCAATTCTCACCTCCAGTTGAGCTTTAGATTTCCAAGCACCACCTCTGCATGCCTGGGCAATGTGTATAAACGCCTTCTTTGTAGCCAATCCCTGCTTCCACCTCCAATATACTGCCTTTTTTGCACTGGAGCTCAGCCATGAGGTACCTGATAAGCCAACCCAGCCTCCTCATACGTCTGTTTGTTTCCCTGAGGATTGGGGTGTCCCACTCTTCCACTTGGAAGATGCTGTCCTCGAAGACCTGCCAGCTTTCCTGAGCTACTCTGGCCTTCAGAGCTACCTCCCATGGGACCCAACCTAACGGTTTCCTGAATATGCTGAAATCTACTCTCCTGAAGTCCATGGTCTATATTTTGCTGCCCTCTTTCCTCACTTTCCTCAGGATCTTGAACTCCAACCAATTCGTCCTTGTTAGTGGACAGCAGATCCAGCCACGTATCACCCTGATTGGTCGGTCCATCCTGTATCAAGAAGTTATTCCCAACACCTCCAAAGAACATTCTTCGCTGCCTGTGTCCCACAAGCTTGCACTTCCAGGAGACATCATGTGAACCAGTGTCTGCAATTCATCGACTTCCTCAAGTTGTTTAAAGAAGGCTTTGCCCGCTTCCTCACCCTCATCAGGTGGCCTGTAACAGATTCCCACCATCACGTCACCCTTAAAGTCCTCTCACCTAATCCTGACCAAGAAACTCTCAAGCACTGTCATTCATCCATCCCATAGAAGAGCTCCATATTTATGAGGAGCTTCTTAACTCAGACGGCAGCCCTCATTCCTCATCTTCCCTGCAGGTCTTTCCTGAAGAGCCTGTATCCACCCATCGCAGCGCTCCGGCTGTGTGAGCTGTTAACCCCATGCCGGCTACTCCAATGATGTTTAGTCTTGTGACTGCATGCAGCGCTCCAGTTCCTCCTGCTTGTTTTCCAGAGTGCGTGTATTTGTGTATATACACTTGAGGTTGGTGTCCCTTCACCCTGTTTTTCAGTTCCTGAGGTCTCTCTTGTTCCCACTGCCCTGCACCCTTTGCTTCCCACTACTACCTAACTGAACCGTGGTTTGTAGTCTCCCTCCTCTGTCATTCCTAGGTTTGGGCTCTCAGGCATTGACGAGCCTGTTGGCAGATGTCTTACCCTGCTTTTTCATACTGCTGAACATCTTTCCACTTACATTCTTTAAAAATATAAACAGTATAAGAACTTACAATATCTGGCTGAAAGAGCTGCTGTGAAGTTTGAACACGATACTTAGTATTCCTTTTAGTTGAAGCAATAGACAAAGGATTAGATGATTCAGAGGAAAGTATATTAAAGGAGAAGGGATTTTCTTTCTATGGACAATTGATTCAGGTAACTGCAGTGAATGAAAAATCACCTACTCACAAACAATTCAGCTACCTACCTCTGTGAAATTATTCTGCAGCCCAAATTTATCACCGAAACAACAATAACAACTACTTCACTGCTGATGCTTTGAAGCAAAGGAGAGAGGGATGAGAAAGCTAGATTGGCCTGGAGAAGGAACTAGCACTGATATTTAGAAGCATGCGCAGGTAGAGGAGTCACTATTAAGAAAATAAATATGTTTTACCAGCTCAACCGATCCAACAGCAGGAATCTGCCAAAAATGTCTCCTGCTCCTAGCTATGTATCCACATCCTCTTCCTCAAGCTGGCACCAGCATCTACACCATTTCAGGCAGTTTAACTGACAGGATATTAACTCTATAGGCAACTAGGGAGGCAGAGAAGGGACGGTAGCACGGGGACAGGGACAAGAGGCTGAGGTGGGACTGATCCTCCCAGGCACAGCTTCTGCAAATCCACACTTGCCCATGGTGGGTTCAGCACCCACAGGAATTCAGTCTCTAGGGCTACCAATTCTGATGTGCAAGAGCACTTACTAATCACTTACAAAGCTCAAGAATGAATAAAGAAAATACAGCTGGACAAGCACAAGCAGTTACAATTCTGGAGGTGCAGAGACTTTTTCCTACTAACCACAATGTAAATATATAGAAGAATGTATTAATGAATTAATAAAAGAAGTGTTAGTGAAACGAGTGCATCAGAAGTGACTGAGATGCAACGGAAATGTTAAATAGCATTTTGGTTTATGCTGATGAAAATATCCCCCACTACTAAACAACGGACATTTTTTGTGTGCTTTATACACCTAAGGTAATCTGTACATTATCACTTCCCTTCAGATACCAAAGCTTATTCAGTGGTATTTTATATGCATAGGGAAACACACAACAAACGTTAGTTCTTTCCTTGGTGCTTTTGAGTGGTAGCTAGCTGTACTGGGGAAAAAAAAACAAAAACAAACTGCTGGTAAGTTGATAAACCAACAGTACTGCAACATCAGATATCACAAATTAATCACTCAAAGTGGATACTAATAGTATAACAGAATTTTGTTTTTACCACAAATGAAATTGTTAGAATTTTCATGGAATATCTACCAGTGATTATCTATGCCTAGTTTATGCCCAGTTTCCAGACCATTTTATATTTTGAGATGAGGACTGAAGTTTAGCCACAAAAATTTATGTACTAAGATTTCACTCAAACTATTTACAGATGCTTTGCGACAATAATCCAGACTTCTTAAAGGCAAGTGAACTCATTCTGTAAATAAACTGAATTTTGCAATAGAGCGTTTCTGATTCTCACATCCTTTTCTCCTCCTAATATGGTAGAACAATTCTGGCAGGTCCTGAAGAGAAGAGCAAACATCAGAATAAACAAAAATCCTTTTTTTAAAGAGTTCTTAGGTCCCCAAAGTCATAAAACTTCCATTTTTCCTTACTTCTAGGAGGAACTACGTCAAAATGCTAGTTCTAAAATGGATACACCCAGAACACAAACAGCCCAAACACTATTTTAATACCTTTTCCTGTAGCTCTATGGAGCAGAGGATCAGATCTGAAGACAAGCACGAAGTTGTACTGGGACAAACAGTGGCCACTATTAAGCAAGTCACTTCTCTGCTGACAATTACAGACTACTTGAAGCTGAAGAATACACTAAGCACCCTAATTCCAGGCTCAATGTATACAGCAATCAGTTCCCTTTATGTAGCAAGAAAGCGTGAATTTAATAGCGTCCATTGTCCAAGGCAGAGTCACATGCCAACGCCTGAGCAGATGCTAACCTCCATCCCAGGGCTCTCTAAAGGCAGAGGCAGTGGAAGCGGCCAGCTCTCTGCAGGTGTACTGGAGTGAAACCTGCAAGAGCAGGAGTGCCACAAAAAGGGAGATGGCAGGGAAGGACTGGTGCTTCTTGTTCAGCAGATGTGCAGATGTACATTTGCTTAAGCAGGCACTGAGAAACATGCAGCAGCCTCTTTCCACTGTTCTTATCTTGCTACATTCACTAAATTGAGAGAATAGTGTGCTTAGCCTTTTCAGCTCCAAACAGGTCTGCTGATAAGCAACCCCTCACAAGATGAGTTTTATCATCTTCCTGCACAATAACATCTTACTAACATATCAAAATTGTAGTGCACCACAGCGTTTATTCGGAGGGCAGAGTTTTACCTAAGAACCTGCCCACTGTCTTCCCTTCTCTCTTGCTCATGGATACAAGACTTCATGAACATTGTAAAAATGGCGAATTTTATTGCTAAATGTATTACATTCATTTAATGAAGGACTAAGTGTCCTTCATTAATTTCTGCTCATAACACTGTAGAAACATCTCTTCAGGAGCTGAACAGAGTATGGTTGACCATTTGGCAGCCAACAAGCTCACAGGAGGCACACTGGCCATCAAGGAGTTTCCCTGGCATCTTATGCTCTTCTGACAAAATAACTTGCGTGGACATTAGCACTGCGTTCACCTTGGTACATGACCAGCCAGGTGCGGAGCAGCCACTGGTCCTCCTGGGACTGTTCCTGGATGCTACTGTATTTGAGCCACGTGAGCAATAGCTGATGTGGGTGCCTTCGTGCCCCCAGGATTAAGCTGTCTCTGATGTTATCAAGTGGCTCTGGGTACGTGGGGGCACAAAGAGATGGGTGGATAGGAGGAGGATGGAGCAATGGGCTTTGTACAGCACACAAGTGAAGAGGACGATGGTATGAGGATTTCGATTTGGGTGTGTGGCTACTGTGGAAGAAGACAGGGAAGTATAGGCCATGGGAAACAGATGTGAAGTCCTAATACTGAAAAAGGTCTTAGAGTCTGAATTACATGCAAAGCCACCAAAAAAAATCTTAACATTCAAAGGTAGACAATTCCAAATCGCTGAGAAACAAGCTTTGTCATCCTTAGAAACATGACCCTGAAGATAACTCTGTTCTATGAGAAGCAGCAAATAAAATGTTTGCTATTGCAAAATGTGCCCTCTCGTCTCATTATACAAAAAGTCACCTTTAAATCTTTCTCTAGTAACTGGGAGACAATCCAATGCAGTTTCTACCAGGCCACATAGCAGCTGACTTGTGAGAGCACAAGTGAGCCATCTACCTGTACAATCTTGAGTCTTCTACAGCTTGCTTTCCTCCAAGAAAGGAACAAAAACTTAACTGCAGATCTAACCTAGAAACTGCAAAAAAACGAGTTTACTATAGAACTTCCTACACTTTATCCTGATGTTACTCCAGAGTATTCTAGCTTTACTTTCAAACTTCTATTCTTGAGATTTTTTTTTGTTTGAAAAAGGCATTTCCAAATCAAATTCAGATTAAATCTAACCATCCAAATCATTCAAAAAGTAGAAACAGTCTAAGAAAAGGGCGGATTAAAATGCTCAACTTTTGGATACATATGCTATTCTTTGAATAAATTACAAAGCTTTATTTTCAAGTACTATTTTATGATATTTCTGTAACAGAAATTTAAGGAGAAGACTTTTAATTGCCCCACTTTCGGTGAGCCCTATTTTATTCTCATCACCTTACCAACCTCAGTGCGCCTAAGTGAGTACAACTCACCTGGAGTAAGCATGGCCATTTTAGCAGTATTTTCAAAAGGAAGTAATATAAATGATTAATGCATTTGTTGACTAACACAGAGTTGAACAAAAACACTTGCATTTTGAAGAAAACATCAGACCACAAATAGTATCAGTTAAAAAAAAAAAAAGATTATTCTTATTTTCCAGGCAGAGAATCCCAATTCCAATACCATCTCCAACACATTACAGGAATATTTTCCAGACCTGCATGATGTGCACAGTATCTTACTGACATGTGCAGAGCAAAAGTCTTTTCTGAGAGCTGCATGCACGAGTATTTTGACGTCTCTCAGTCTGGTGGGATGATTCAAAGGCCAGACTATGACTCTGCTTTTCTGTCCCCTAGGAAGAAGAGGAGTGCGTGGTCACTGAGAACACACTACTGACTGTACCACCCTGATGACAACAGTTAACGGGTACCTAAAATGAACCCACTCCAGTGCACATCAATTAACTGGCTCCTTAGCTGGCTGACAAACCTGACAAACAAACAAGCATTCTAGGTGAACACCTCTGCAAGTGCTCTGTGGCACTGAACTGAAATCCTGCCCGGTGTGACAAGAATGCTACTTTTCAGAAGACCTTAGATAAGAAAATTGGAGCAAAATGTCAGTACATTTCATGGTATGGAATGAGCAATGGGTGCGGCTGGCAATCTATTAGAAAATATTACTGCTCTGTGTATGTTAAAACACAAATGAATAAAAAGGACTGTTTTTAGTTGGACTATAAAGCCCAGCAGGATAAACACTACTTACAGCTACTGTTTCAAGGTGCCAATTTACAAAAACATGCATGGATAGGACCTTTACTACTATTAACATTTGAGCAAGATATATACTGTACCACACATACTTTTTTTTTTTTTTTAAACAGTAATGTTAGACCTCTTTCTATTAGGTAAATGCCCCAGCATAATTTATAGTTTACTTCTGCTCTTGGGTATGCAGACACAGCACCTATTCTCTGAAAAACATGTTCCTGTGCATGCATGTGCAGGCTTCACAGCCGTTTCTCAAGCAAGGGAAGTGTTTTCCTCTGCTCCACCCATCATATAACAGAGCTGAAGAAAGCCCTAGGTCTTTTGAACTCCCTACCGACTTCTTATCAAACTGTTTGTTTTTCGGCTAGAAAGGATATGTACAGATTTATGAACAGAGCCTTCCAGATTGAGAGAAAAAAAAAAAATTGGCAAAAAGTTTAAGTCAATCTGGATTAATTCATTATATTTCCTCTTACTGTTTATTCAAATACAGTAGAAAGCATGTTTATCAGCTAAAACTATGTCAGAAATACCAATTATTCATATAACATTTCCATTTTTCTAAAACAGAATTTCATTTAAGGACTTCTAATTTCAGACTAGAAACATCTTTGCTGTTTTGCAATACTTTCAATATACTTCAATGTAGAGGAAAAAAGAAAGATTAAAATGTTATACTTCTTTCCATAATAGAGTAATTTTTGTATTCTTATGTGCTGGTTTTACTCAATCTTGACGTTACAGTAATATATTGCAAAAATAATCACAGAATTGATTTGATTTCTGCACCATGCAAGTGACTTGCTTTTCTTCTGTCATAAACTGGGACCAGTTTGTTATAATGTATGTTGTCACAATACATGCTTATGTTTTTGTTAGTTAGGATTAGTCCAAAAAGGAGACTAAATCACAAAATTCCCTTCCAGTTCTTGTGATACTGACTTGAATGAATATGCACAAAATATTTTAGAAGCAGGGTAGATAAGCAATACTGTTTAGGTAATAGCATTATTCCCTGGTGGCTTCACACTTGTGGTAGAAAAACAGATTCAAACAAGCACTACAGTGTTACTGAGGTTACAAATGACCTGGAAAAATACAGTTTCTATGGATATCATTTAATGAAGACAAGCCTAGCATGTCACACATCTAATAGTTATTTTTATTTCTTTGCAGGTATTCGGATACATGCCTTGCATGAAGATTTTGCATTTTTTTATACCATAGAATTCTAAAATACTAGTCTCTTATGCAGAAGTTATTACATTATAGATAGTGGGATGATCAGAACCTTACTGCATACGTAACCAAGTTGGATTTTTCCAGAGACATTGTCTTCTATCTTTGTAAAACAGTTAATTATGGAGATCTAGCAGTGTTAACGCAAGCTCAGGTGGAAAAGGAATATACTGTTTGTGTATTTTAAATTAAAAAGCAAATTTCTGACAGAGTTATCCCATGGCCTCACCTAATCTGAATATATTTGCAAACACTAAATTTTATTCAGAAATCTTTATTATATACTATAGCTCAAAATCAGAAGAGTGATTGATTTAAACAGCAATGGAAATTAGGAACAGCAATACTGAAAAGAGCAAGGAAGACCAAAATGCCATTTGTTTACATTCTGTAAAACCCAGCTTGGATTAGAGAAACAGATGGATTCTTTCTGGATGGAAACATTGCATAAGATTCTGAAATTAAGCATTGAGGGTGGGAAGAGCAGCTATAAGTAATTGACGTTTTGCCTTTCATCACATTTATATAATGACTTTCAGACCTGAAGTGTTACCATCATATTTTTGTCCTCAGTGCACGATTAATAAAAACCAACTTCTGAGCAATGCCACACCCTTGTGATTAAGCAGCATTTTCAAAAATATTTAGATAGAGCCTGAACAAATCAAATAAACATGTAGGCAGGAAATGCTGTTTGGAATGCACTCCCTGCAATGTGCTATCAGAGAGAGCCAGAAAGCAGCCTAACTTCAGAATTCAATCAAGCAAAATCAAGTATAATCTCATTACAGTCTTTGCAGTTAATGAAACCTATTGAAATCTCTGACACTCTGATTTTTAGAGCTGATGAAAGCAAAAATTATTTGGTTTATATAACACAAACATACAAAAACATTAAGATTTCATCCTTTAGGTTATCCTAGCTATTCACCAAGCAATGCGTAATATGAAAAGATTACTCTTCTGCTACTCACTATTGCTCCAGGATTTCAGTAAATATTTGATACTGATTTCAAAGAAGCCTGAATCCTGCTGGCTAGCCATGTCTGCTGCATACAAAGAGGCTTCTATAATTCTGAGCAGCTGAAGTGGCAGGTACTATGTATGTAGATGTGACTGTCACCAGTTAGTGATGTAAACGAGGGGTCAGAGGAGGAAATGAAGTCTCCGCAGATCCACTTCTTCCGTTCATGGTAGGTAAGCTCATTAAAAAAAAAAAAGCTCAACAACAACAACAAAAGCACACCATGAGGTTTTGTCCTTTGCTCTTCCTTCAGGGCTTGTAGTTAATTTTATCTGCGGAGGATTTTATTCCCCCAACCCCTCAATGTGGATTTTCATTTATTCCACTCCTCAACTGGGAAAATCTCTCCTGGTCGGTTAAGGCATGTGCAGTACCCCAGCACTTGTTCCATAAGCACAGTGAGAGTGTCTTCTTGAAGGGTGCCTGAGCTGTGCTTTTAATAATGTGCAGTCTGCCTGTCTGAAGCTTTTTTCCATCAGAAGCTGACAGCCTGCGCGTCTGCACCTCCTCTTGCAAACACAGGATCAACTTGAAACCCCTCTGAACACGTCTCTTCCGCAGCTGTAGGAATTTCACACGATCTGTTTCTCTTTAGGAAAAAAACAACCTCTAATGAATATCCTCTGCATGCTCTGGTCAGCTGCTCTCCTTCCGCCTGCTTCCAAGAGGAGCACACTGAACTGTACACAACTGCATCATGCTGCGGTAAAGCAGCGCTGCACCCATAGATCTGATTGCAGTGACGTTTAAAAAAAAAAAGGCAATCCAGCAGCCCTGTTGCACAAGAGAAGCACTTCCAGAGCACTAAAACCAAGGCACATTTGGGCTGACTGGTTCTGCTTTTCTGTAACAGAAAAACATGCTGTCATTTTTTCTTGGCTTTTTTTTTTAACAAAAGATGAGAGACAGCAAGCTGAATTCATAATGGCAAATAAAACAGACAGCTCCCAGCTTGCTATTCATCTCCAAAAGAGCCACAGAAAATTCTCAGTTTGATGTCATTTTTATATTGAATATTTTTTTTTTTAAAGGAAGGAGGGCAAACTGAATTAATTTCAGAAAATGAGGCAGAGGCAATTCACTGCTTGTTTGCCTCTTTGTATTTTCTACAAAATATTTAATTGCTAGCTACAGTTCCCACATTCTTAAGGTTTTATTTCTTCTAATAATCAGTGCACATCACTTTGTACATTTTAATGACAATAAATAAAAATAAGAATCATCAGTTTCCTAAATATTTTTTGTTTCATATAATCTTGGTATCATCCTTCAAGATACTATTTTCTGGAAATAACAGCACTTCTTTTCTCACTTAGTGGAATAAATTTCCTGCAGCATCTTGTAATTACAGTATCTGTGCCAAAATGTAGTTTGTCTGCTGCTGAATCTTCAAAAAACTTTGCCAGTAATTATATTTACACATTATTTTTAGTTTCAGTATGCAGAATGTTTGATCTTTGGATTGAAAGCTGAGGCACACAAGGGTCACTGAGTCTAAACTCCTGTGGATCTCACCGAAAATATGCTAAATGTCTTCTGTAAACACACCACATCTGGAGATAAGGTTTTGCGTCCTCAGTAAAGGAAGGCTGTCATGGAAACTCACTTTATAAACCTTCTTTCAATTCCTAAACTAAATTTACTCAAAACCAGTTTACACCCTTTCTTGAACATGGATAATCAGAAATGTTCAGACTACTCAGGTGTGATCTCAGCAGCTATCAAAGTGATCTGATCAGCTCTTCCTCCCTGTACTGGTAAACATCATCCCCTTTCTGTCACTCTGGGCCCCTGGTTCCTTTTTCTGAGAGCCGTCTCTTCCCCCGCCACTGGCAATGCCTCATTGTATGCAGTCACATTTTAACCAGCACACTTCAAGTTTTTACCATTAATGTTAAATTCAATATCAAATATGACAAGTCCCAGGATTTAGGCAAGGATTTCCTTTGTAGTGCTGCATCAAATGTTCTTCTAAAGACCTCTGATACATTAATTTTATCACATTCTTTTGCTGAAAATAAAGATAAAAGGTTAATTTGCAAATATTTGTCTTTGTGAAATCCATATTCAATTTTGTCTGATTTTCCGTTAAATCCACAACCTTAACTATAATCTCCCACCAAATTTTCTTTCCAAGCCTTAAGCATGTCTGAGGTCAAGCCACCCTTCTGTCAGTGTTGATCGGTTTTTCCTCAAAATTTCTGTGGTTTAATTTACCAGACAGAATCTCTCTTTTGATAGATTCAACAACAAAATTATTACCTGAGCAGCAACTTCCTATGCTTGCACTTCCGCTGCTATGAAAGGGAAGCTATCTGGCTTTTTGTAACGTGAACTTGAAGATTTTCAGTTCTGTTTTCACCTCATAATTGATATACTTTTTGGTATTATGCCTCTTGTCTTTGTTCCTCTAATTAAGGCCTGGTTCTTATTGAAAATAAAGGCAAGGCATTCACTTAGTGCTTGTATCTTATTTTTCCTCTCTCATCCTCACTGAATACTGGACCCTTAAAAATCTGTGTTCTAGTTTAAAAATTTTAAATGGCCAAGGACACTTAACCGTTTGCTTTTAATTCCTTCATACATTCTTGCTCTGCTGAACTTTTGACAGTGCTCATCTTAATTCTACACTCTCTAACCTCCAAGCCATAAACCTCTTCACTAATGATGCAAAGGTGACACATCCAATAAACTCTGCAGTCCTTTTCCATAAGAACAGTGGAGCATTCAATGAAATGACTGGGAGATCAGTTTAAAACAGACAAAAGAAAGGGTTTCTTTCTTCTGGAAGTTGTGAGCTTCTAGAACTTGCTGCCACTGGAGGTCGCGGAGGTAGAGAGCATCGGTAGTTTCAAAATCTGATAAAAAAACAGAAATTCAGGTCTATAAAGGTTGCTAAAGGGACCAGGCAGGTACATACTTCCCTCTGACACCCTTAACAATAACAATGGCATGTACTGGGGAGTATGAGAAGGATGGGCTGCGCAAAGTGGCCACGCTCTTGTGCGCTCTTCCCAAATAGCATCATCTTCTACTGCTACTGTTGGGAAGGGATTACCAGGAGCAATGGGTGACTGGTCAGATGCTGTGGGATGCTGCAGGGGTTCTCACATTTCCTTCCCAGGCAGAATGAAAAGTTCAAGGTTTTGTTGGTTGGTTGGCTTTGGTGCTTTCCAATTAAAGAAGTTTCAGACATCCCCCACAGACAAGTACCTGATTTCTCCACTGTCACTCATCAGTTCCTTTTATTTCTCATAATTTGCCTTTTCAAAACCACAGGCCTATCCTTGCTTTTCCTGAATGAGCTTGTAAGCACACGATTTAACAATGTTCCTGTCCTTCGTCCTTCTCGGTCTTCATCAGTTAGTGGGTCTAACCAGCACAGTCTCCTCTTGGCTTTACAATCGTTTGGTGCAGAAGTACATGGGCTGTCCCATCCAAGGATATCTGGCTTTGACTGCTCTAAGTAGGATTTGTGTCTGGGACATTAAGGCATCACCCAATGCCTACTTGCATTTCCCTGTGTAGTAACATTAAAAAGGATACCTATATTCAGCCTTCTGTCTACCAACTTTCTCTGAAGTGATTTTGAGACAAATTCCATTTCATGTATACTAATCTTCTTTTAACATCATATCACGACATTAATACACGATACAGAATCTCACTGCTTTCACCTGGCAGTATTCTTTCTGAATAGCACATACACCTATTGTGCATTTCCACTCAAAATACACTGTTGTAGTAAAATATTTAACAAGTTAATGGATGTCTTAAGACAAAGCATATTAAAGAAAAATGCCACCACTCTTAGATTATGTATTTTTGGCATTGTCTGTAAGAGTTCACATACATTTTACTTTTTTTACTTTTTTACTTCTTTTTACTTCATATGCTTTTATATTATGCCTCCTGATCTCACAATTGCGTTAACCAGAGGTACAGACTAAATAAGTGTTTTCAGTCCACAGAGCAATATTTACAACTCACCAGTCTGATGAGCTACATGAGAAACTGTCCCCCAGATAATACCATGGTTTTGCTCACATTTTGGAAACACTCCAAAAATAGGTATAACACACACAGAAATGGCAGAAACAGCAGTGTTGCAATGTAGTGCTCTAAACTTGTTCTTCACGGAGGCTGACAAGACTAAGAAGTTCTGAAGTTACACAGCTTCTACTTTCATTCTTGTTGACTCCATGATATTCAGAATTTAGTTACGTATTTCAGCTTGTGGAAGATAGACTGGCATAAGCATACAAAATCTGTCAGCGTAATAAGCTTTCTAATGATGGATGCTACAGTTTTAGGCATTTACAAATACAGTGAGCTGATTTATGATATTGCTGCATGAGAGTTTATGATAAGTTAATGACAATATAACATTTTTTGCACCTAAGAAACAAATCGGAGATGCAAAATGTAAGACTCTTCATAGTTCTACCATGATGAAGCACCTGCTGATTACCATAAGAGCAGAAGCATTGTCATAGTGACAAACATTTGTACGTAACTCAAATTCTGCACTTGTGACATGCTGTCTACCTTCTGTTCTCTCATCTGCCTTCTGAGACCAGAGGTAGGACATATCCAGGAGTTGTGGGTACCTGGATTATATCCTTCTATGGCTGAACAAAGTGTGTGGAATTTCCATGCCTCAACTTTGGAAAAAACAGGTTGGGAGAAGTTGTCACCATGGTCAGAAGTGTTCCTGTGACCAGCACACTGCATGAAAAGCTATTTTTACTGCAAAACATCTGAGAAATAGCCTTCCAAAACTTCACTCAAAGAAAAAAAATTACAAAAATACAAAAATACATAGTGTTAGAGGTGTTCACAGTATCTATCTTGAGGCATCCAATTTAGATGCCTATGTTGGGAGCTGAGTGCCTTCAGCATGACTCAAGAATTCCCAACAGTTCCTGTACAGAGTGCAATTACTTTCCAAAACAGCCTATTTCTCTTCACTGTCTACACGTGATACTTAGGGTAGCTACTTTTGTAAATCAGGCACTTCATTTAGATTCTTAATATTTGGTGGCATAGGTACCCATTTTGTTCACATTTTTAGTGACTACTATTTACAACAGTAATACAGGCAACTTAGTCCTCTATGTTCTGAGCAATGCTTGCAGGAACCCTTAAAAAAGCATATGGCAATATGAATATAGCACAGTCCTTGTACAATTTTTCAGAGCTCATTTTGGTTTCTTATGAAAAGACCTGATTCATTTTTGCAATTTGAACTTCTCAAAATCTGAGGCTAAATGCAAAGAGTAGCTGAAGCCTCTATGGGTTGACAACAGCAACAAAACAAGTATAAACCACACTCAGATTTTGTATTTATGCTGCTCTCTTCTCTAGTGCTCACAGACTGCTTTTCTTCTAGTTGCAGAAACCAATAAGTAGAACAGTGGGTTCCTTATTTGTTGCAAACAGAATGAGCCTTTTAACTCATGTAGCAGGTGATTATAATTTTCATCTCTAAGGATGTTGGTTCAAACTCAGTCAATAAAACACAGCAACTGTATTTATGAGCGCACAAATACCTGCTAACAGTGCAAAGCCTCTCTTCAGACCACGGTTATACATCACTATAACCTACTCTCTCCTACAGCGTGATTCTGCAAGACATGCAGCACTTCAGCCCTAATCCAGCGAAAACCATAAGCAAAAGACAACTTTTTGTTTGCCCAGTTTGTGCTTAATACCTTGCTTCTCTCTTTGCTGGTTGTCAATCATTTTGCTGCTGCTCAGCTCCCCACAGCTTCAAGGCAGTGATGGAGACAAAGATCCCAAAGCCAGAACTAGCTTTACTGAACTTCTGGAATTTTTAACACCGTTTGTGATTTTCTGTGGCTTCACCAACTCATACAGCTTTTCCTCCTTAATTTGGGTCAACTACTATGTGCTTTTAGCCAGATAGTGCTGTATGCTGAATTACACCTGTGCCTGTGATTTCCATGGAATCGGCTTGGATTTACGTTGGTATATAGCTTGTATAAAAGTTTGGCTGGCTGAAAATTTTTCTCAAAGGAGTTAGTAAGGGCTGCCCATTAGCATCTCTGTGGTTTTGATACGGTCTACTTCTTTTGTGCAAAATAAAGCAAGCCTACAAAGAACAATCCCCAGACTGGTATGATTCCAGTGTAGAACACACATAACAGATCAAACCGGAAAGGATCTACTATATTATCATACGCTGGGATATACCGCATTGCATTCCTGATTTCACAATCCTTTCTTTAATAAACTACGTGGAACCTCTTTACAAAAGACTACACTGGCATTCAGACGGACACTGGTCATAGTGGGATGGTATTCAGGTGTATATATATATATATATATATATACACACACATAGGTGTCTAGTGCCATTTTAGATACCTTAAGGTGTGTGGACTATTCACTGAGACTGGCAGATACGACGTAAGACCTACATTAGGTCTACAGCCTTCTGAAGCAGCTGTTGGAGGCTTTCTACTAGACACCTATGTTTAGGTACCCAATTTGCTCCCACTGGTTTCAGGAGGGGAAAAAACCACACACACAATGAAAACAACAACATGTCGTTGTATTATTTGTGAAGTGACAAGCCCAAGCGTGAGCCAGCAATAAAAAAGGAATAATATTTTTACATTTAATCAGAAAAAGACCACAATATTTATATGTAGTGAGGTTTTTTTCTTCAACTTGGCATTTGTTGAGTTTATGAACTTTTTTCCTTCCATTAAAATATTTGAAAGGTTTTTTTTGTTTTTCTCACTACAGCTTGCATAACACGATACAATTCAAGCTAAACATTAACAAAGCAGCTTGTACACATACTTTACTAATGTCCTCTGTGAAAATGAAAATCATTATCTAAATCAACAGAACTCTAAGCACCTATAATGTCACATGATTTAATGTAAAATAAACACCTTAGGGTTCAAATTAAAAGTACAGATTAACAAGAAGGCACTGCACAAAATAAGATTTCATTAAGCAAACCCAATTTAATGTGACAAGTTATAATAAAGCAATAGAAATCTTCCTTAGTTTTATGTATGAAGTTTTTTGCTGCACCATTTTGTTTTGCCTTCTGTTTGTAACTGACTGTTAAGATATTGCCACCTAGTGATGGAAAGAAAAACAAGCAGAAGCAGAACAGTAAGTAACAATGCATAGGGAATACATATTCACATGGCAAACCGTGTCAGAATGGAAGATGGGAGCATAAAAACAACACATATCTGTATTTCTGGAAAAAGGATAGCAAGCAGTTGGGATAAAATCACATAAAACATTTGAGATTATTCATGTATCACCCAGCTCCCATCCTCAGTTTGGTCAGTGGATTCATGAGAGCAATTGAATAGATCATATGCAGTTTGTGACTTAGCTTGTTAACTGGAAATAACAACTCATAACTACCTACTAAGGATTTCACGGAGGATTAACTAGTTAATGCTGGACTTATACCCTCCAGACTCAAAGTACTCTTATCCTTTCCTTGACTTTGTTTTGGAGCTGTCAAACTGAGATGTTCTCTTAGGACTCTGCAGTTTCTTTGTTCACCCAGACCTCCCGTACACACACTAACAATATATCATCCTGTGAGCCAATTTGAAATCTGCACAGTTATCACTGGGGCATCGACTCAAGCAACATAAACGCAAGAAATCCTGCTGCGCAGGTCAAAATGCTGCCTGCATCCTCCAAGCACAGCCTACAGGGATCAATCAGCAGGCACGAGGAATAGTCTGAGAAGTATTTTCTTCCTGCTCTTCACCTTACAGTTTCCAGGCACCATCCCCAAACAAGCTGGTTTCTGTTATTAGAATCCTCTAAACTAATTTTCTTTGCAATTTTGTTACAAATCCTTATCTATATTTTTGATAAAATTATGTAACATACTCCCCAAAAGCTCCAGCATGATGTAACTTTGCAGAACTTCTCGAAAGCAGATAATTTCCAAAGAATCGTTGACAGCTCCTCTAATTTTGGGTGCCTGTTTCAGAGACAAGATTAGTGACAGAACCCCAACCACCCACTCAAAGCAGAATTTCCATTAGGTAATTTATGCCTGAAAGATTTGCACCAGGTCACACAGAGCCTAGGACTGAGAGAAGCCAGGAGCGGTGGCTGTCACTCTTTTCCTCTCGGTATGAAATTTCATTACGCAATGCACAGACCCAACCCCAAAATACTCAAAAATTGAGGGTCGTACTCAGGGCCTCTTCCACTTCCTTTCCGTGATGTCGTTTTCTCTCTTATACTATCCTCACAGCAAGCCCTGCAAGAGCACAGATAAGTACAAGCCAGGACAGGGAAGGGTTAGAGCATGCTGATCACTACATATTGCTAGCTTCTATGGGGATGTCTAAAAACTACTGCACGTTATTATAGCTGAGATCATAAGACTTCTCAGCTTCTCCTTTCTTCTCCCCATTCTGGTGCTGCCTGTTAGCCGTCATTCTCCAAGGTTCAGGCCCAGATTCCTCCTTCTCTCCCAGGGCCCCGTGCCAGGACACCCCAACCTGTCCCCTCCTTCCCCACGCAGACAGGAGGCAGCCGGTTGGGAACATGCTTTAGAAAAAGCTCCTGACCTTCATCAGGGAAGTGCTGGACATGCTGCGAGGAGCAGAAGGACCAGACAAGGAGCTGCTTGCACCCACCCACAGCAGCACAGCTGATCCCACAACCAAAGCATCCCCAACCCAAATGCGAACAACATCACACCCTTTTATTTTCCTGATTTTGTCTCCCTTGCAGAATGAAATGTTCAAAATTCTCATTTTCTGCAAAATACCTCCCTATACCACACTGCATTTGTATGATGTTTCCATTAATTATCTAATTAGGAGCAGGAATTTTCAGTGCAGTAGCTCCAATTTGCTCTTAAATACCAGTCCACTGCTCAGACAGTTCTTCCTATCTCAATTTATGCACTTCTTGCAATGCAATTTTTAACATAAACATTTTCCTGAATCACAAGTACATTTATGGATGGGTCTTCTTTCTCTTAATTCTGCCATAGCAGTTGCTAAAGCTCTCTCCAACTTAAAATAAGATGTTCTTGTGATAAGCTACTTGCTTACTTGTTCTTTTTTTAAACTTTCCTTTCCAGTCTCTAGTTTGGTCTTTAATTATTAACACTTCTTCCTTTCTGACTGACCTATTTGGACACTCACACCTCAATGTCTTCATTACTATGTAGAAAGATATCCTTCTGATTATGTCCCTTCGCTCCACCAGCAACATCAACCTTAGAAACTGATTTATTACTTCTCTCGTAAAATGAGAATAAACATTTTGGAAGAGTTTCAGCCAAGTTCCATCTATTACAGATCATGGTAAGGTGGACAGGGGATCAGGCTGTTCTACATTTGCTGCCTCTTCCCTCTTACTATCAGGTGTCGTGCTCTGCCTGCTATCAAAGAGGCTGCCAGACCCGTCGGGCATCGGGTCTGAGGCAGCACAAGTGCTCCAGTGTAGCATAAACACTTCCACCCTCTATGGGCTTTATATATAAAACATTCACTCTGAATTATTCAAAAAAAAAAAAAATGCTCTCTCTCACACCACCTGCAAAGGAATTAGCCAGCTAGAAGAGGGAAACTGAGCTCGCACCAGGATTAGCTGACTTTAGATAACTATCAACAGTTTTTACTGCTCTTTCAAATGATCCAGAAGTATCAAATTGTACGCATCAGTGCATCATCTTTCCCCACTTCTCTCACACATATTGCCACATACTGTTTCAAACAAGACTGTACATCCTTTGGAGGAGAAATCACGCCTTTGCTGCAAGTGAAGTGCTTGGCATGCAGGAGCCTTGGCTCGTTACGGGATAAGCAGCTTTTTCCTCATTTTACTTAGAAGTGCTAACAAAGATTCAAAGTTCAGATTCAGGTAGCTCAGGCAAGCACTACCTCTAGTCAGAGTAGTGACCTAATTACTCAGCTAGATAATATCTCTAACTTTTTAAACTTCTTTTTTGTTTCAAGGTAGGATGAAGTTATGCTTCAGAAAATCAGGATTACCTAAGAAGTCATGCCAGGTGGTTGACCGAAAAATTATTTTTCTTCCTGTGACTGCAGTTTATAAACATGGCGTGCACATGAACATACACTTCTTAGCTCACCTGATACCTTTAACAGCTACATGTCAATCACCTTCATTCTTTTGAGAATACTTCTGTATAACCAAAGTAAACATAGCTAGCTACCTGCAAAAATCTTCATGACTCCAACCACCATTTGTTTTACAGCAGCTTAATAAATGACTGCAGTGAGGTAGTGTCAGGAAAAATCAGGCCATATGATTTCAGTGAATTTTCTGTGTCTCACGGCTGTTACCGCCTCAAGTTCCTGCTCATTATGTGCAGACAACCCTGAGGTTACAGCTTCTGCCATCCTGCTCTCCTGTTGCTATTCAAAATTATTTTCTCAATTCTTAGAAGTGATGCCAGGAAAACACCTCAATCCTGAACAGTTGTTGAAGGGAAAGTTTTACAGAGTTTTGAAGTCCCCTTGTGTATAAACCTCCTGGGCAAGCACCAGCGAGACAGAATGTAAGGGGTTTATTATGTAATACTTGCACAACTGCAGGCTTCGATGCTGGCTAGATAGGAGCTAAAACTTTGGTTAAAAAGAAACCCTAGCTGGTCTTACATAAGAACACTTGCTCTGACTTGCAAAATCTTTTCTGTATGTTTTTAAAGTATATGGAAGAAAACTTTTTTGCTATAAGCATGTAGCATGTGTTATTTCACCTTTCAAAGTAACTCGTGGGAGGAGAGAACTCAATTATAGAGACAGACTAAGTTTTTCTTTGCTGTATTTTTTTTCCTCTCAACATAGTAAGTTTTAACAGATGAGCACTTGCGCAAGGGCTATCCCTTGCTGTGGTGAAGGTTTTGCTCCAGCAACGCCTCCGTCTGTGCCCGAGCAATATACTTATAGAGCTCAGGCATCTTTCGAGTTGCTGCTTCTCCAGAGAAGCACCGGTGTCTTCACAGAGGCAAGGTTAAATATACATGCAGCCTTTGTAATTGGGTCCTTTGCATCCTTCAGGGTCTGTCCCTTCTTGCTAACCTAGAAAACAATGTCTTGGTTTTCTGAGAGCTACAAGTTCTGACACAACTCCCTGCTTATGGTAGAAAAAGGCAAATGATGTTCTACGTATTTAATAGGGGAATGTTACTCTAAATTTCTCTCATGCTAGATTTGAATTTAAATTGCAATTCAGTGAACAAATGTGCAAAACAAAACTTAAAATCTGCTTTTTATTAGCTAAAAGGAAAAAAAACCATTCTCTCAGGCTTAGTACCCAGGGAAGAAAGCACAAAAAGATGTCACACTTAAAACTGAATGATTTCCTAGCAAAGACAGCGGTAATTATAGTTACTTTAACTACACTTAAAATGATTAATGATTTTGAGTCACCACAGGCTGTTTTCACAGGATCTAGCTCCTGAAATTTCTAACAGTTGCTTTGTAGATTACTAAGTGCCTATTCTGGTTAAGGATCCAACTCCTAATACTTGTTTGTCCTCTGCATCATTAAGAGCTTTGAAAAACTAAACTAATGTTTTTAAAGTTATTAAAATGAGATCTCATCCTCTTCCATGCTTTTCTTTCAATAGATTGGAAGAGGAAAATGGGCTCCTTCCTCTTCATCTCTGGATTGGCTTCTGAGCTATGAAATGAAATCCAAGATAAAGGGCGTATAACTGAAAGCAATTCACTGACACAGAACACTTATTCCAATATTTGAATATGATGCATAGATCTGGAGAACACCCAGTTAGATTTTATAACAGCCTAATTAAAAAGAGAATGTCGGTCCTAAAATAACTAACTGGGTTCCATCTGCTTTGAAGCCTGGCACTGGAGGTGCAGGGGCACAGAGCCCCGTGGGCAGTGCTGCGGTGAGCTGTGCTCCTAGGTGTGGAATTTGAGCTCACACACGAGCAGCAGCGCTCGGTGACACTATATCCTGCTGCCTCACACAGGTCACTGACACATGAACCTTGCCTGAACTCTCTCACAGATCAAGGGAGGTCATCACCAGCTCCTGACTAATTCAGTGAACTGAAAGCATAGCATCAGCATGGACAGAATCCTTTAAAAGTTGAAACTTCCCCAGGAATATGACAATATTTCTTCCTCTTCCAGTGACATTACAAATTTGATTTAGGGTGTGCTTTCATGTTTGACTTAAGCCAATCTAAAATTGTGCTACTGATGGAAAAAGTCCTCCCATCCTCTTCCTTCCCCTCACATTTCCATCAGGTCTCTTAGGCTGGCACTAGTTTGGAGCAGCAATTTGATTTGGGTGGTGTTTGTGTATTTTGGGAAATATGGCAGGGGCTATGGCGTTACTTTCAGTTGATCAATGAGGTTATGAGTCTCGTCACAGAGACGCACGATCGCTATTATCAACACAAGGGAAGCTGCACAGACGTATGGATGTTTAGGTGGGGAAAAGTGAAGGAAAATATTTTAATTGGAAAAAAAAATTAAAGATATACTTTCATAGGTATTATGTAGTCAAATAGCTTTCCCAACAGTGCTAATTTGTTTTACATACACCTACAACAGACACGGTGTTTTACTGAAGAACATTCTCCCAAGCTACCCCTCTGGCTGAGCCATTGCTAAACTTTGGCTGCTCCGGGAACTGACAAATTCTATTGACTCCATAAATACCTATGAGATGCAAACACAACATCTCACATACACATACATATGGAATACTCTCTAATAATTCTCAATAACACACAATCACATCAAAATATTTACGCTAAGATATCCATCTATGGGGACAACAGGCTGTACACTATTATTAAAAAAGCAGCTACTACAACTAATATTTGTTTCTGTGAGGTTTTGCCAGCAGATTACAATCTTAAGCTGGTAATAAAAAAAAGGAACCATGAATTAAATAACTCAGATATGTTTCATTATCAGTATATACGTATATACATATTTTTCCCTTTTAATGTGTTTCATTAGGGACATTGAAAGGAACTTCCATGCAGCATCCTTTTGCTTTCAAATTCATCTTAAAACAAGTACTGAACAACCCAATGGTTGTTACTAAGAAGTGTACTCATAACACATCAAATGAAAAGAATGTGCATTCAGCGCCTGACTGATGCACAGAAATACCACTGGCCATGCTAAAGAATATTAATTTGAATTCAAGATATTTAAATGAACATAACTGTCACTCATATTGTAAATACACATAACTAATTTTAATCCCTTTTCACAATAGTTTGTTTACATCAAGATCATCCACAAAAATTCTGAATGAAATCTTACTTTGCTCTTCACAAAACAATAAAGCCCTTGAACAGAAAAAATCCTCAACTCTTCGAAAGGTCATTTTAGACCTGGGTGAGGTTGACACCCACAACCTGGGTGTCTCCTGACACTCAGGGGCAACCTTCACAACAAGGACATATTGTACTGCTGTACATATTGCAAGTGTTACACATATTTGCTGTTATCAAATGCAGAACACCTTCTGTGACATTCGTTTCTTCTAGGGTTGCTCTAAGCAGGAGCAACAAATGAAAGAAGCCAGTACCATCCCATCAGTTCATGGGGAAGCTTCGCTAGCAGCTAACTGATGAAACAATGCTGCACCGGAATACCATTAGAGGTCCCATGTGTCATTACCACTACTTTTAACCCAGGTCTCTTATTTACGCTCTTAAGTAAATACTATGCATAAACATATTTTGTATTTTCATGTTTTCCAGGATTCTGTTACGCATGCATGGATGTGGATATAAGACAAGGGAATTTTTATAATTTTTTTTTTTTTTGACAGGGTGGGGAAGTAAGGATGTCACACTGCATACCTAACATGACTGAATATCTATAAGAAGTTACTTAAAGTAGCTGAGAGCTTGCAGAGCAGGAAACAGGACTGTGGCAACTGGCAGCGATGCTAGTGACAGTCTGTGTCTTCTGTACGTGAGGCATCTCAGCATGCTGCCCTGGTTGACAAAAAACTGCTGGATATGACCCACAGAATTGATGGAATTCCAAAAAACTTCTTTTGTATAAAGAAGTACTTTATGTTCAAGGTGGCTGAATTTTGTCTTAGTAAACATAATGTTGTAGTATTTAAAAGAAGCAATCATGCTTTATTAAAAATAAAATGAAATGAGTGTTCATGAATACAAACATACATTATAACTAAGAATTATTTTAAAAGACCACAATAACTTATGATTAGGAAACACACAAGCCCATGCTTTATTATTTTAAAATCTGAGGTTTCAGAAACGATCCTGTCACGTTTTTGAGAGCTTGGCTTATGAATCACCAATGTGTGGGCTAGCAATATTGTTTCCACAGGAGAAACACCTGGTGACATCATCCTATAAAAGGAATGGCAGCAGCAAAGAATTTACCCTTTCGCCTTCTTTATATATGTCTGTACATGATCCCTTGCTTGGCTAAACTAGAAAAACTGAAGGTAGACTGCAGAGGTAGGATTTATTTGACTAAATGCAGATGTTTACAATATAACCACCTCAAATTCAGTTACTCAGCTTGGACATCTTATAGTTAGTATATGAAAATAAGGGCTGATTCATCCCATTTAATGCTGACATCTACAACATCACATAGACTAAGCTCTAACAGGCCCTGTTTCTCTCCAGTGACTGTAAAGGGAGCTTGAAATGACTAGCTTAGGCATGGACATCTATTCAGCAAATGTCTGAGTTTGGAAAGATGAGTTCCACCCAGTTGTCCAGATCAGAAAACACTCCTAGTTATAACCCCAGAAACAGCAATGCTGGCTTTCTCATGAAACTGCTCCTCTCCTGTGGCTAGCAAGCCTTAAGATGTAAGATGAAGCTACTGAGAGAGCGCAAAGCCGTTTCTTACTGTCCTCGGCTTGAAGTCCAATTAAATGTACTCAGTTACAGAATATTTATGTCCCTAAACGCTGACGTAGATGCTAAATTTAGCAGCCTGTACCTATAACTGGGATTACTGCAAACACCTAAAAATAAATAAATAAATAAATAAATAAAACCAAACAAAACCCTTAAATAAAAACAAACAAAACCCTTCCTTTTTCTTTAGGATGACAAATCCGATGAAGGAACTGCACCTGTTCCTTCTAGACCTCTGTTGTGAGAATGGAGCAATACTACAGTATATGGAAGCTCCTTCTCCCATTCCCCCTACAAGTATCTGGAGTGGAGAAAAACAAAGGAGATGAGAAAAGAAAGGTGTCTGCCACTCCTGCAAAGACAGCCATTGCCTACAGGCAACATGCAATGAAGTTTAATGCAGGTCTGTAAGATTGTTTTGACGGTTTTATCATTTATGCTTCACGAAAAGCAAAAAAGTAGATGATGTTTTCCTGATAACATTCAGTGGGAAACATTGTCAGCAACAAGAAGAATCATGAAATTCCACAACAACCACAATAGTTCTGGAAAGCGGAGTAAGAGAATTGGTATGATTTTCAGTAATACAGAGTGGATTATGAGCCAAAGTACTTATAGAAGTAGTAGGGGATAAGTTGAACAAAACGGAGGTAAAATCGTATCACCTTGACTTTTCGTTTTGTTGAGTTTCATGAGATTCCCATTAAACAGTACTGGCCCCAGTAGTGACCTCTGGAGCACACTGCTAGTGACTGACCTCCAGCTAGACTTCATGCCACTAATCACAAATCCTTCAGCCTGGCAGCTCAGTTTTCAACCCACTGTCCATTCATCTAGTTTATATTTCATTAGTTTGTCTATGGGGATGTTACAGGAAATACTGTCAAAATCCTTTCTAAAGTTGAGATAACCCAATACACAACTCCTCTCCCATCATCCGCCAAGCCAGCTATTTCATTGTAGAAGGTTATTGAGTTGGTCAGGCACGATTCTTCCTTCATATAAACATGCTGGGTGTTCCCAGTCATCTACTTCTATGTATGGAAATTGGTTCCAGGATTATTGCTCCATCTCCTTCCCAGAGATCAAGGTGAGGAGGCTGACCAGCCTGTAATTCCCTGAATCCTCTTCGGTGCCCACCTGGAAGACAGGAGTCACATCTGCTCTCCTCCAGTCCTCAGTAATCTCCCCCAGTGGACACGAGCTTTCAAAGACTATTGGGACTGGCCTCACAGTGACTTGGCCAGCTTCCTCAGCACTTGTGGTTGCATCCTATCAGGTCCCAAGGACTCTTGTGTGTCCAGTTTGTTTAAAGCGTTCCCTAACCTGTTATCCCTCCACCAAGAGGTAAGTCTGCCTTGCTCCAGGCTTTCCTACTGATTTCTGGGGCCTGGGATTGCTGAAGGCCAGTCTTACCAGTAAAGACTGAGGCAAAGAAAGCATCGAGTACCTTAGCCTTTTCCATCTCTATTGCCATAATTTTTCCTGCTGTTGAGTGAACATTACACATTCAACTTAGATCTGTTTCAGAGTGGGCTTTCAAGCTGGAAGAATCAAAATACAACAACAGATTATGCAGACTTCATTATCAAGTATAAGTTAAGATTTTGGGAAAGAATGAAATATTCTTAACCCTGAAATCAGGTTAAGGACAAACTGTAACACTACTCTCACTTTGCTACTCTCACTTTGCTACTCTCACATAACATCTATTATGACAAATCTAAACTTGAATTACACTATTATTAGCTTCCAAAGAGAGAACTGTTGATTTTCTAGATCTAGAATGGATTTGCAATTGGACATACAGTGACTTTTACAAATGTATCCTCAAATCATTAGGCAGAAAATGAAATATATTTCAGACCCAAAAATTGCATGTTGTGAACTCCATTTGGTTTCTGGTATTCTCCTTTTCTCGTCATCCTACTTCTGCACTGATATCTCTGTGTGATAGTGAAACCTCTTCTGCAGATTAGACTTTTAATTGGTAGTAGAGCCACAGCATCTAATAGAAAGATAACATTTGAATGATTCTGTATACAGGAGTCAATAATTCTCCATAATAAACTTAAACAAGTTCTCCTGGAAGTACTTTAAGGTGACTGTCATGGTTTTGGCTGGGACAGCGGTAATTTTCTTTGTAGAGGCTCACACAATGCTATGTTTTGGATTTTTGATGAAAGTAGTGGTGATAACACACAAATGGTTCTCATAGTTACAGAGCAGTGCTTACAGAGCCAAGGATGTTTTTGCTGCCCTGTCAGCGGAGAGGCTGGGGGTGCACAAGGA
>VXAL01010087.1:13696-61701 GCA_013399475.1 Chauna torquata | reverse complement strand
GATCTAGTGGAAGGTATCACTGCTTGTAGGAGGGGCGTTGGAATTAGATTATCTTTACGGTCCCTTCCAACCTTCTTTGGTCCCTTCTATGATTCTATGACACTGTTTTGAAAGCACCTGGCCTTCATGGCTCATCTCTACAGAGGAAGAGTATGTAATACTGAAATAAGCCCCTTGACAATGTGCTATAGCATTGCATAAATGAAGCACTCAGTTTTCTTTTCACTCCAGGTGAGACCAACTACTCACTGAAGATACAGATGCTGGAGCTGAAGACTGCACAGAGCAAGCTGTGGCACGAGGGACTACTTCATCCTTAGTAGTTTTTGCAGACTCAGGAGCTGAAGGCTTCTGAAAGAGAACAATTGCACTGCATTTTACTGAATATGCTCAGAAACCCCAAATATACCCATTGTTTTGTTTGTTTTAAATACAGTACAAAATAAGAGAAAAAAGTCTAAATTTAAAGCTAGATGCCCTTCAAATAAGGATTAAATGACAAGCAGAGTTGATATATGTTCCATTGAAAGCAACAAAACAAACAAAAGAAAATAATTTTTCTTGAATGAACAGTAGCATTATCTAGTCTTAAGAAAGCTGTCAGTCAACATTTTCAGTGAAATGGAATGACATACTTTGGATGTGCTGCTGGGCTTCAATGGTTTGGACTGTACTGCAGGCTGTGCAGGGCAGGCAAAGTCTTTCGAAAATTCATCAACAAGGTCAGATTCACTCAAAGGCTGCAAAAAAGGACATATGTGGTATGGGTGACTCACTGTCTGATTTTAATTTATTTTTTCAAGAATTACACTTCAACTTCTCAGAAAGCAGACAAACTTTTGCAGCCTACACTAAAATAACCTTTCACATTTACATCCAACAAACAGCATGAATTTCACAGTGCACAGGAAAAAAAACAAAAAACAAAAAACAAACAAAACCCCAAAATCAACAACCCCCCTCTAAAAAAAAAACAAAAAACACAAAAACATAAACAAAAAAACAACCAACCAACCAACAAAACATTTTTCAGAATGAGTCGGTTGCTTTGTTATTAAAAGCCAATATAATGTAGAGAACGTTAAGTTCAAAATTTAGAGAACATTATGTTCAATACTATTTACAAGGCTACTGAAAATGAAAATGCAACTTTCCAATTAGAAAAAATATATATATACTAATATTTGCTGACTAATATTTCTATAACCACATCATGTTGTTACAATACTTCAAGTATAAATTATATATAGGTAGTGGAAAGCAGCACCATCAGATTCTAATTCTTCCTTTTTTTTTTCCCCAGCAGAAATACAGTTCCCTCAGAGGCAGCGTCACCTAGCTCTCTTAGCTTGCGCAGTGACTGCTGACATTCAATGGTTTCCCCTGTGAAAAGTGAACAAATTGCTTATTTCCCTACTGTGTGAACTACAAAAATCTGTTGATATTATGTGATCTAGTACTATGTGATCTATATACTTCTGTGATCTACTACAAATGCTCCTGTGATCCTTCAAACTTTTAGGTTTACAGTGAAATTTTAGCTAATTTACTAGCAGTGACAGCCATTCACTTGCTATGTGGATCTCATTTGGTTAAGACTTATTTGATTAAATTCAGAATATGTAAAATGACGTTTCTGAAGGAGACTCATCATTTTCTCTCCCACTTTGCTTCCCTTGTTGGTCATTTCCCCTAACTATTTCTAAAATGTCTCATCACCCAGGGTCCCACTTTTCAGAACTACTGAATTACTCTTTAAACTACTAATCAAAAAAGCATTTAGGTATAACAACGTTTTTTCACAAAAGCAATCCTACTGCATGTGCTTAAGGGTATGCAAAATGGAGACCCAAATCACCAGATTTCAGCTCCAGCTGAAATTTTGCATTCCCCAGGATTTGAGAAAGAAATGGTAAGTCATTGAAGATTTGTCGCTAATGACAAAATTTTCTTATTTTGCTGCTTTTGGTTTCACGGATCGAAATTACTGATGACACCACAGCAATACTGAAAGACATAATGTTGAAAACTGCCTTCATCAAATTATAAATAGTGACATAAAGTACAGAGAAAAATACTGCAACATAGATACTCCTGTCATTCACTTACAGATCAAATATTTAATTATATTTGTGTCTCATATTGATAGGAATGTAGAAGAGCACAGGAATGCTTACTCTTCTGCTAACCACTTCATTCTTTAGGCATAAGACCTCATGATTCTGAGCTAACCTCCTGTTTTGTTTTGCTTTCATACCGGACCTCAGTCAAACTATGAACCAACCTCTTTTAATTCATACTACGTTCCTCTTTTGGAGTTTTTTCTTCCTGGTCATCTTTTCTTTTATGCTCCGAATGAAACAAGAGGACTTGTCTCCTAACATTATGTATTGGGTTTATGTGGTAAAGGTTTGGTAGCAGGGGGCCACAGGGGTGGCTTCTGTGAGAAGGTTCCAGAAGCTGCCCCATGTCAGATAAGAGTCAGCTCCAGCCGGCTCCAAAAGGGACCCACCGCTGGCCAGAGCTGAGCCAGTGAGCGATGTTGTCTACGCCTCTGTGAGAGCAGATTTAAGAAAGGGGAAAAAACTGCTGTGCAACAGCAGCTGGGAGAGAGAGGAGTGAGGAACAGCCCTGCAGACACCAAGGTCAGCGAAGAAGCAGGGCAGGAAGTGCTCCAGGCGCCAGAGCAGAAGTTCCCCTGCGGCCCATGGTGAGGCCCATGGTGGAGCAGGCTGTCCCCCTGCAGCCCATGGTGTACCACAGCGGAGCAGATCTCCACGCTGCAGCCCGTGGAGGAGCCCGCGGTGGAGCAGGTGGACGTGGCCTGAAGGAGGCTGCAGCCCATGGAGGGCTCCTGCAGGAGCTGGCTCTGGGCCAGACCTGTAGCCCGTGGAGAGGAGCCCATGCAGGAGCAGGTGATCCGGTGGGAGCTGCCACCCGTGGGGGACCCGTGCTGGAGCAGTTTGCTCCTGAAGGATGGACCCCGTGGTATGGACCCACATTGGAGCANGAGGTAGAAGAGGGTGGGTGGGGGGAAGGTTATTTTAGTTTGCTTTTAGTTTCTCACTGCTCTAGTTCGCTAGTTATAGTAATAAATTATATTAATCTCCCTATGTTGAGTCTGTTTGCCAGTGACAGTAATTGGTGAGCAACCTGCTTGTCCTTATCTCAACCCTTGAGCCCTTTTCCATCATATTTTCTCCCCCTGTTCCTTTGAGGAGGGGGGAGTAACAGAGTGGTTGTGGTGGAGTTCGGCTGCTCAGCTGGGTAAAACCACCACACATTAGTGTCTGGTTCCCTCAAAGTGCAGCTGCTCTCTCTTTTTTCCTTATGACGTGTTTGGTAGGTGTTCCTCCGTGCAGCTCTCACACATCACCCACTCAGATGGCTGAATGTCTAAGATGTGACAGATGCAAATTTATAGAGACAAAGTCTTTTCATCACCTTTGCATTCCTCCATACTTCAAGCTTGAATAATACAAATGACTTCACATTTCTGTTACAAATGCACTGTTACATTCTCAATCAGATTTTTCCTGACCATCACACTCATTTGAGAAGAACGGAGGTTAACTGTACTTTTCCAGTTATAGCCCAGATATTTTGGCAGCACTCTTCAATTCAGAATTTCAGTTCCTTTCTTTCCAGTTCCTATTCTTTTCCTAATTTGTGCTTTCTTCCTGTATATTTTCAAGTAACCTTTAAACTTTCCCTTTAATCTGTTCAATCTATCTTGCACTTTCTAGGCCATGACGGAGTTAGTTCTTGCGAAGTCCAAGTTTTTCTCTGTGATTAGGAAAATGTCTGCAACAGCTTCTTCCTTCTTTCATCAAATGTAAAGTAATGCAACTACCTTGCCTCTCTCTGTCCTTCAACAGCTCCAACAGACTTCTGCAGGATACCTTACACGAACTCTTCAATACAGCTTTTGTGTTAAGTCATTTCTGTAACTCCGTAATATTTTAGTAACCTCTAAACCCTTTTCTTACTATAATCTTTTCATTTACAGTCAGTGAATTTCACTAAAAACAGCTTCCACTTCACCCTTCAGATTAACACATTTTGTGCAAGGAAGTAAACACACAAGCAGATTAAGAGACCTGCATAATGGCACAGAGAGAAGTGATGACAGAGAGGGGAGAAAGCAGGGTATCTATTCACACTCCTACAGTATTGTCAGTTTGCTAACCTTAGGTTTTTCTTCAGGCTTTGGCAATATTGGTTTTCCGTCTTTATCCTAAAAGTAAAGAAATTATTATTGACATTTTTCCATTGTTACAAGAGGCATCATACCCCATAATCACTAGCAAAATAATAATATAGATGAGACACTGTACCACTGATTTCATCTGGTGTAACAGATGTTCCCCTGAACAGAGGGAATTCTTACATTGTCAGGTAAGCAGATTTAAAAAAAAAACTGTAATGCCAACACAACACAAATGGGCAAAGAAAGTAAAAAAAAAAAGTGATCATTCCTATCAGTATCAATATGCAGCAGTAATTAATTCTGTAGTAAAACAGCAGGAATTAATCCAGTAGAAAAGCCAGCTCTGAGTGCAAAAGATGAACTTTTGCACTTGTACTAATAGTGGGTTAAATCCCACGTCTGTAGTTAGGCGGTCTTGAAACCTCTAATCGAGGGGTAAAACTGCTCCATTCAAAACAGGATGTTAACATACAACTCCACCAGGGACAGTTTATATACTAATCTTTTTAACGTCAATTACACCAGCAACCATCACAAAAACTTCCAATTTCGTAAGTCAAACTGAACTACATGGAAAACACATCTCAGCTCTACTGTTGGTTTGCTTAACCCTGAATAAACCTCCATCACTTGGAATTTACAATCTGAAAAAGTAATTTTCATAGCATTTTACAATAGTGTTTCAAGGCTACATTGAAAAATAGTACCCAAAAGCACTTCTGTAAAGGGATGCGTTTTCCAACACTTAGGTTTAATACCAGAAAATCACACTTCTTTTGGAGAAGGAATATGTGAGCTGAGAAGATCAGATCTTTCCTGAGGATGCCTGAAAAGTGCAGCCAGGCCCACAAAGGAAGTGAAGGAAACTAGAGATAAAAGAATTACCAAAAGGGTAAAGCCACTGGTTAAATACTACAATTGCTCATTGCCCCATGTCCTTTCCCTGCCTGTGACCAAGGAAAGCATCAGAGGCAGTTGCCCTATTTACAAAGCAATGGAGATTTGAAAAACTTACCAACTCTGGTGTCAGCCTGTACTCTGGAGGTATTGTATCATCACGCTCTCCGGCCTTTTTTTCTTTTTTCTCTTTAGCTTTTGCCTAAAAAAAGAAAGAAAAACTATTTACTTAGAGAAATGAAAACTTACAATACAATCAACATCACTGTCAAGATTGTTCGGCCTACTGTTTGAAGAAGTACTAGCAGCAGATAAAATTATTTCACATGTCAAGATATTCAAATTCCTCAATTTACTCCTATCAAATTTCTGTGGTAAAATAATTATGGCTAAAGAATCAATACCATAAATAAACATGGCTGTATTTTTTTTTTTAATCCATAAAGCTCCAGACACTGTTCAGGACTGTAACTTTGTGGCCAACACTTTTAGATTTCTGTAGGGTGTAGGGTCTTTAGGATTCAGGGTGTACAAAGTTCTCAGGTTTCCCTATATTACATTGCTCTGACTATACAAGCTGTAATTCTGTATCATTTTCCATCATCACTTCTTAAACACAGCTTTTCACTCTCTAAACCTTCACCATAGGACTACTGTTGAAAACTTACTATTGAAGAAAAACAGAAGACTGAGAAGACACAGCAAAAGGCAAGACCCAAGCTATAAAGACCATGGGATTTGGTGGAAAAAGGAGAACACCCCCCATAAAAACAAAAAAGTTAATTAAAAAAACCAACAAAACAAAAAAGAAAACAGCAAATATGTTGCGGAAAAATAAAAAAGACTTCTATAAATTGTACTCAGTGCTTAGAGAAAAAAAAAAAACCAGGAACTATAGCTAACAAATAAAGGTGTATATATTTATGCCTATAGAGCCAAAAAAGGAAATACTTTAATATTCCAGACTGTCTTACTATATTCTATTCTACCTGTATCCGCTCACAATTTTGTAATTTCTTAATTTTCCTAACCATACTAGACTCACACATTCCTTATGCTTTTGATATGAAAGTTGCTTTGCCATTATTTTACACATTTGTACAGTATCTAACAAAAAGGACCATGATTCCATGGAAGATTCTGAAAGCTGCTGGAAAAGAAAAAAAAGAAGAAAAAAAAGAGTAAGAGTATACCTCTGACACTTTTACAATAGTGGTAACATCTTCAGGTTCAGGTTCAGGTTCAGGTCCACCAATAGTATCCATAAGAGCTTCCATTGCATCTTCTTTCATTTCCTGTATTAAGAAAACATGCAAATCATTTTGTTATTTCTTTACATTGACACAAGCTTTAACTTGCATATATTTTTTATGCTGTATATGAAGCAAACAGCCAGCACCACACTGGTCACTTCTACTTGGCTTCATTTGATTTCTGTAACATCACACTGTAGCATATGGCAAATTTTGTGATAAGCTCAGCACAGTCTAATCAAAACACAGACCCTCTGAAGGGGTGGGGGGGAACTTTAAAAAAAAAAAAAAGTATAAGGTCACACACTCTCTAGAGAGGAAAAATGAAGTGTTTGTAAAACACGAGAAAATGAAGTCACATTCAGGTTTTAAACACACCCTCACATAGCTAAGAACACACACTATACTACTCTACTACCTCCAGACAAAAGAAAAACAGCTATTCTGCAGAGGAACCCAGAAGGACACTTATCTGACCCATCAAGACCAGATGTTTAAAATGCTGTACCGTCCGAGCAATCACAATTCCTATTGGTCCTATACTTCCTGGGCTAAACAGGATTGTCAACCGAAAATAAGAACGGCAAGCACGTTTACAAGATCAGGCACACATAAATATGACATGTGCTTGTAATATGAAACTTTAATTAGATGTTAACTAGTCAAGAAGATAGACCACTATACCTCTTTCGATTTTGTTTTCTTCTCCTTAGGAGGTACTGAAGTCTTGACTGAACTTGCTACTTGTGCTTGTATGGTTTCTCCTTCCTTACTTTGTTTCTTTTACATAAGAGCAAAATGAGAGATATTTAATTACAGGCAAATTTGCAGAAATTAAAGAACAGGAAAACTGTCAAAATTATTTTAAAGCAACGCATTCAGACAATAATGACAGCATTTCATTGCAATAAAAGCTTCTATAGCAAAAAAAAATATCAATACCTCTGTCAGACTTGTCTTCTTTTCTTCAGCAGAAGCAGTACTACTGGTAAAGTCAGACGACAGCGCATCTGCAAGTTCATCATCTGTCATCGGTTTCTGAGCAAGAAATTGCAAGCTAGGTTATGATTACTGAAGTTCAAATATTAAACTGAGTTTGACAGCACTGATATCTGAATGTGTTCCATGCTTACTCACATAATGATATTTTCCCCTCACTTGTTCATTTGTTTTTCAGACAAGCTCTTATTTTTATGTTAAACTTACAAAAAGTCAACTTAAACTGGCTTACAGAATTATCTTGCTAAGCACAGAAATTCAAGTAATCATTGCTGAAGAGATTACGAAGAGACTCCTGTATGCACAGCTGCTATCTCCTCCCGATGNATAATAATAATAAAAAAAACCCTTGTATTCAATTCTATTGGTTTATCAACACCTATGTTATCTGGCAGCCCACAGCCCTCTCCCACTTCCTGGAATTTTTGGAAGACATACATCATTTTAATTTTCCAAGGAATCCAATGACAACTGGGTTATTTTCCATGTTGCAATACAAAAAAAAAGTCTTACTTCAGATTGTTCATCTCCTTTTGGCGGGTGTCCATCTTTGCCATCTCCTTTGCTCTAAAAGGAGAATTAATTTTGCAATAAATGGGAAACACATACAAAAAGAAAGAAAACACAGACAAAGAATTGTTTTATTTTGTTAACTCACTAACCTTCAACAACTCAACGTACTCTGGAGGGAGACTACCTTCCCGTTTACCCATTTCTTCTAAGTATCTTGAAGAAATATTTTCCTTTGAAAAAAAAGCACACATCAATGTTTTTATGCTCTTGTTTATTGAAATAAATTTCTAATGTAGAGCTATCTACAGTGATACTTCTGTAAAGAAAATACAAGCATTGGCTAAGTCAGAGGGCCAATCCTGAAGCATGGCTATACAGTATCTTTCAGAACCCAGTGTCATGCATGTGCATTATCAAACAGTTTCAAGAGTGCACATCATCTAGCAGAACCATTCTGTCATTCACGTCATCTAGCAGAAGCCATTTCCATGTCTCAAAACACACAATATATTACTCTACCCATACTGAATTTTAAATGTTTATAAATCCTAACATTTTTATCATGTCTGATTAAGCTTGTAATCTTAATCCTGCTTATGTTACTTTCCCATTTTAACTCAGAAGTATGCATTCTTCCCAAAATTCTCAATGTTCTTACTCTTTTACAAGTAGATATGAGAACTCCTAGATTCTTTATTGCTCACCTCCATTACTGCCTTTTGTAAATCTGCTAGAGACCACGCTTGGAAGTCAATTCAAAAAGCAACTTCGTTGACACTTAACCATTTCCTACTGCAATATATACATAATTACACCATTTCTGTATTACTGAAAATCACTAAAATGCAACTGTTCAAAAATAATTTTACCTCTTAGCTGATCAAAGTGACAATTACTGGGTCAATGTAATACTGAACAGCTACAGACATATTTTAGAGATGAATCTCCTAAAAACTAGAAGTGAAAAAACGTAAAATACCTTAACTTCCGGACCACTGTAAACTGGACTAGTAGGCGCATCTTCTTCAGGTCCGCCTAATGTATCTATTAGGCTGTCTAGTGCCGACTCATCCATACCAGGCTAAAAAATAAGCAGAGTGTTATAAAAGGTATCATTCTGTGGAAAGAAAAATAAAATCTGAATCATCTGGTGAATCTGTAGAGACTTCCTGCAAACTAGACCAAAGGTTTCTTTCAGTACGTCCAGCATTTGCAAAATTTTTCAGAGAGAACTCATTCCCCAGCGTCAGTGACAAGATCACTTGTATTTATATACCAGCTGATATACATATACAAACACAACCGAAGATGAAAAGTTTATGCTTTTTTATGTAAATTTTATGCTACTTGCGGTAAAAACGATTCTAAATAAATCCTATCTGATCAAATGCAAATAACATGCCACTAGTTGGTTACCTATTCTTGCAGGTAGTCTTTCACCACTATCCACAACAACTACATTGCAATACTTCAGCATTTACCAATTTATTTTTTCTGAAACATGAATGTGTTTACCAACCTCAGTACTTGGCTTATCAGCTGCAGTAACCATACTCGCAACAGCACCTGCACCAATGGCACCTGCACTAGCTGCACCACCTGCTATGGTCAACTTTTCAGACTTAGGCTGGAGAAATAAGAGAAAAATTAAGAGATCACTTTATTATGCAACCCTATATCAAAAACTGTAGAGACTACACAAAGTAAAATAGAGACGTCCTACTCAAGCATGTGTATCTATTGTCCCTCTTCATCTACACTTTGAATGAAAAACATAAGCTAGTTCTACCTACTGGTTGAGAGGTTTGGATGTTGGGTAGCTGCAGTCTGCACAATGATACCGAGCCTAACCTAAAATGTTCAATTCAGAGGCCACACCTATTTGTTTTGGATTCAGCAACTGGTTAACACACCTGCACAGTTTCTAGATGGTTTGGCAGAGTAAGCTTTCTGTCTATATGCAACCCTACAGAGATGCACTCTGTTTCCAATGTGACCTTGCATGCAAAAAGCATTCAATTTTAAGAATTTTACCTCTTTCTTTTACTTCACCAGCAAAAGAAATAAACCATGCAAAACAATTATGAGGTCCCTTCCAAGTATCTTTTTAAAGTTTTCATTTACACCTAGATGGTAGTTCTCAACACACCATTAAAACCAGCAGCAAATACTGCTTAAAATGGTACAGTGTAAACCGCCTACTTATTGCTTCAGGGAGTTAGATGACAGAGCAACATCAATACAGAATGCATTACTTCTGCATTACTGACATTCTAATTTACTGCAAAAAAACCTAGGCTGTAATACAGCAGCTGCACGAGTTCTTCATGGTACTCTGGCATTGTCACCCAGATACCTGCAGACCAGAAGATGTAGGTCCTGACTCTATCAGACATTTTTGCTCCAGCTTTTTCCCCACTTGCCCTCTGAAATGACCCCTCCCCAACTTTTTCCCCAACCTTTCTCTTCCTATATTCTTTTCTCTGCAGCCTAGCAGTCAGGGAGTATGGACTGCCCTACCGCAAGCAGATAAACCGCTGAGGTCTGCATTTGGAGCAAACATTGCTACTACAAACACACCCGAAACTGCACAGGTAAAGCAGTTCCATGCTGGCAGTGCTCATACAAAAAAAGCACTCATGTGACTAACCACATGGCCCCTTCTGTTCACCTTCGGTAGTGAAGGGGCATGGGAAAAGACTGACAGAGAACCAATCACCCTATACAGCTGCAAGGTACTTGCAAAAAGCTTGCATGAATGACAGAGGAGCCCCAAGCATGCAGCTAACATACAGGAGACGGCCTAAGCAGGGGCTACAGTTGTAATAATCTTCACGTTGCTTGCTTGAATAAAAGCCACAGTGTGAGTTAGGCAATGTAAACAGATGTACAAAGAGGACAACAAAAGGTGGACACACATCAGGATGACCAAACAACTAGTGCAAACTACCAACACCATCTGGTTGTGCAGCTCTATCTGCTCTGCATCCAATCCTTATCCATTAACACAATCACAGGTTAGCTGGAATCGGTATATTCAGGGTGTTAATTTAACTGGTGTTTAGAATTTGAAGTTTCTGAAGTCCCAAGTTTTAGAGCAGCACAAGAAGAGGCTTGTCATATGCACCTTCAAACACAACACAGATTCCAAGTTTTCCTCCATTTTGACTTTTGGAGGCTGTCTCACACTGAATATTGTAAAGCAAGAATCCATCTGGATGTGGATTTCTAACCTTTACAGTAACATAAATAATAAAAATTGGATTGCTACTTTTACTATACCTGTGCTGTCTCTGTGGAGCTTGCTTGTGAAGGCTTGTCAGCCTCACTTGTAGTTACTTTTCCTGTATTACTTGGTTTAGAAGTTGTTATCACAGAAGGTGTGATCTGGCTTTTTGCCTGTAGAGAGATAAACTGTTAACATTAGATGAGGAAATATTTTGGGGCCATTGCTTCTTTTTAAGAAAAAAAAAACAACACAAGAAGCCCCTCAGAGAGAGAAAGTATACGTTACTTACACCACTGGATTCCTTTTGCCTCTCTTCAGATCGCTGATTACTTTGAGAGTTTGTTGGCTGTCATAAAACAGAAATTTAAGATCATTTAACCTTACCATGATTCAATGCTAGGGAACATGCTCTACACTAGTTCAATAAATATACCCACAAATAAATGTTCTTAGTGACCGTGAGTAAAATTGTAAATTTGGGCTGTATAAAGGAGGATGCGCTTACTGCCCAGAATATACACTCTGGAAGTGGACAATCCTTTGAACACTTACCTTCGTACAGCTTATTTTAACAGAAAAAATAAGACTCAAGGCACACTACAGCCACACTGTGAAAATGACAAGTTTTTTTAAGAAGTTCTTATTTTTAGCCAGCTACGCACAAATGTGCTTCTGCTGACACAGACATGCGGCTTTAGAGGAGGCAGACAATTTATCTTTCAAACTGTATTCACAGGGAAAGCATAGTTCACATTTTGGTAGAAAAGCCGTCACAGGGACAGCCACATCTAGGTATCGTATGAGGAGAAAAACATGCTTACTCCACTCTCTACCAGTCATTTATCCACTTCAAAAACATTACTTTAGATTATGTTTTGAGCTAGTCAAAACTGAAAAGTGAATTAACTTTTCTTACATACTCTTGTTAAACTCCCTGGCCAGCTACCCTTCCCCACCCCGCTCCCTTTTTTTTTTTTAAAAAAACACTAAGACTGAAATAACTTTGACCCTTTGGGTTGGGATTTTTTTATTTGTTTGCTGGGGGAAGGGGATCAGTTTTTTTTTTGTTTTTTTTTTTAACACTTGGGATCTTTTTGTTTTAAGTCAGGTTTTCCTCCTCTTTTTGGAAGGTAGGGAGGGTACATAAGGAGAGGGAGTGGAAAAAAAGGAAGGAACTTGAATCCTCCCTAAAATGGGTAAGTCAATTTGGGCTAATGTTTATTTCTCTTCAGATAAAGTTGCATAATAGCAAATAACAAGAAAAGTCCAGAGTTCAAGACTGATGTCTGAGCAAATTCGACGCCACATCCCATGGCTGCTATCTGGAAACCTATCACTTCAAGGTTAGTGACAGAACAAACAATAATAGCTCACCAAAGGTGAAAGTTAAGTATTTACCTTGGATGACTGTGCGGTTTTTCCAGGTTCCGTTTTGGTTGTCGGTGCAGACTGAAATATAAGCAATGTATATATATTCAGACAGAGTTTAATACGTTCGGTTATTTGTACAGGGTCAGCTTGTTTAAAGATGAATACCAGCCAGGTTTGCACTCATGAGCACACATGCTATGCAGCAACTAATACACAGCGCTTTGATGTTGCAATTTAACAAAAACCTGGCATAGACCTCCGTTCCAGCAATCTAAGAGCAGTCAGATGTTTACAAACACACAAAAACACTCCTCATATGGAGGACTGAAAAGAGAGGGAAAGATGCCATTAAACAAACATAATAAACAGATCCATTTACCCCTGAAAACTTTCCACAGCCATGCCAGAAAATTGATTCCTGTGATTCACCTCAAGTCAAAGTATAGTAAGTGCTAAATTAATACTAACAGAAACATGTAAGAACAAACACCGAAAAACTGAATTATAGCTATATATGATAAGAAAAGAAAAAAGGAAGTGTAACATCTTTGCTGGTGTCATGGACAGTGGGAGTGAGGGCTCACATCAGCAAGTTTGCTGACAACACCAAGCTGTGTGGTGCGGTTGACATGCTGGAGGGAAGCGATGCCATCCAGAGGGACCTGGACAGGCTTGACAGCTGTGCCAACCTCACGAAGTTCAACAAGGCCAAGTACAACACCCTGCACCTGCAGCAGGGCAACCTCAAGCACAAATACAGGCTGGGTGGAGAACGGATGGAGAGCAGCCCTAAGGAGGGCTTAGGGCTGTTAGTTGGCGTGAAGCTCAACATGAGCCAGCAACGTGCGCTTGCAGCCCAGAAAGCCAACTGTATCCTGGGCTGCATCAAAAGAAGCATGGCCAGCAGGTCGAGGGAGGAGATTCTCCCCCTCTGCTCCGTTCTCATGAGGCCCCACCTGCAGTGCTGCATCCAGGTCTGGGCCGCCAACATAAGAAGGACATGGACCTGTTAGAGCAGGTCCAGAGGACAGCATGAGGATGATCAGAGGGCTGCAGCACCTCTCCCGTGAAGACAGCCTGAGAGAGCTGGGGTTGTCCAGCCTGGAGAAGAGAAGGCTCTGGGGAGACCTTAGAGCAGCCCTCCAGTACCTAAAGGGGGCTACAGGAAAGCTGGGGAGGGACTCTTTACCAGCGAGCATATGTGGTGATGGGACATGGAGCAACAGCTTTAAACTGAAAGAGGGTAGATTTAGCTTAGATATAAGGAAGTAACTTTTTACTATGAGGGTGGTGAGGCACGGGACCAGGCTGCCCAGAGAAGCTGTGGATGCCCCATCCCTGGAGGTGTTCAAGGCCAGGCTGGATGGGGCTTTGAGCAACCTGATCTAGTGGAAGGTGTCCCTTGCCCATGGCAGGGGTCTTGGAACTAGATGAGCTTTAAGGTCCCTTCCAACTCTAATCATTCTGTGACTCTATGATTCTAAGTGCCAGCCCCTTCATCATATCCTTCTTACTACTTCGTTTTTGCTGTTGATACTTTAACTGTGCTATGATTAACAAATAACGAGCCAATGTGGCTACCAGAAAGTCATCCAGAGATGCCAAAGAGAAGCGGACGTGTGCTTCTGAACCTTATAAAAGCTGGCTGCAGAATTGCCGGGGGGAACTGGTATACTCAGTGACAGTGCTAGGAACAGCACTAGGTGCAAAAAACCTAGGAGCACATATCGAAAGTTACATATCCACATACATGTGACAGAGCATGAATTCCTGTGCCATCACCCAGAGAGGAAACAGTCCCTCAGGGTGGCAGGAGCAAAACCGGTCACTGCAGCTGTGCCCCAGCAGCAGCCTGGGCCCCTTCCCCAGCACGGTGTGCCATTGCACCGTGTCCACACGCACCAAGAGATCTTTTGAATTCTGGAAATATGGGGCCACAGACAGAAACCCTCCTTATACCCTCTGTCCTACTAATACTCCGAGCACATTTGGAGTTAATAAGAGACAAGCAATAGATTGGCTGCTCACTGACTTTTAATGTGCTGCTGGGAAAAACAAACAAACAAACAAACAAAAAAAAACCAAATATTCCATTAGACTGCAATTTAAGTTTGTTCACTGTTTTGCAATTTTTCCCCATTTCAGCTGCCAACCATTACTTACCATTTACACATATCCAGCTATTATTTGCTAGCTGACTACATAAAGGAATTTACCAAACTTGTTTATCATTTGTTATGCAAGTATTCACACCCGCACACTGAACGACAGACACTTTATTGTGAAATCCTGAACATATACAGAAGCATAGATGCCTGGGTATAAGCCGAGCAGAGGTTTGGAAGCTACAGACCATGGTACAGAACACATCACCATATGACATTTAATACCAGACAGGGTAAGTCACAAAAAGCAAAGTATTGATAGATAGGACGGCCAACAATTTTCTGGACTCCAAAGTGGGAAAAAATAAGAAGAAATTAAAAAAAAATTTCACTTAACCTCCCAGATTTTCCCCTTTGGATTTTTTCTTGATGTCTACTCTGATTAAAACACAATACTTACCAGGTTCAGTGATACTCTATGTGCTCCCACTTGTACATCCTTGTTTTACGGTTACCCTATGCTAACTCATAGACGTGGACATCCAGTTGTGTACAATCCTATACCAAAAAGGTAATCCTAAATTTTCTCAGTTTTTAGCTCAAAAAGGCTGGATGTGTTTATGTAACATCTAAGTGAAGAGTCAGTCGGACATGAGATGTTCTTTGGTAGTATGTCCTCATTTTGTAAGAAATGTTACAGAAGTGAGAGCATGGGGTACAATAAAAATCATTTTAATTTCCTGCTGTGGTACTGCTGGCTGCTCCAGACTTGCAGTAGTAGCCTGGTGTTAGACTACAAATTCAGGTTTTCCTTACGTGCTTTGTAAGAAGAACAGTAAACACATCTTTTCTTTGCAGGACAATAAAGTATGGTTTACTTGCAGTTCTGTCCACATCTGAGAACAGCTGTATCAGAACATAAACATAAATTCTCAGCCTGACAACCCAGTTATTAGCAACTGCATGCCGTTATTTTTGTATATTGTAAATAGTATTTTACCTAATCTATCTTTTTTTGGAGGACATGCATTATTCATTATGCTCATATACCTTTTAAAACGTACAGCTCATACTACAAATTTATCTATTGCAGTGCTGCAATATATACGGGCTTATATGAGCAACGCTTTGATTCACATATACACACCTCAAGATGCTAAGGCCACTTAAAACACGTGATCATGAATATAATACATGCTAACACACACTGCCATTTATTTAGATAACACAGTTCAAATCCAATAATACAAACTTATTACCAGGAAAGTCAAAGCAGTGTTCTCACTATTTCACTATGAGACTACATATTCAAAGGCAACTATTCAGACATCCTTTAAAGACAGTCAATTATGAACAGTCAATTTGAAGCCACAGTATCAGTTTACCATGTACACCAAAATGCCATAGAGAAAAGATGTTCTACTTCCCCTCCTACTGCCTGTTTCCACATGTACTGTGTCAGTACCTGAGAGGTCACACTTTGAACTGACTCAGGAAACTGAAAAATAGCCTGAAAAGAAAGAAAATCTTCTTAAGTTAGTTCAGTTTTCATACTTAATTTACACTGCAGTTGCACAACTGCATGTACCAGGGAAAGGAAGAAAGCTGAACAGGAAGTATTTTTCTCAGTGGCAGTATCAGCACCTTCCTTCCTCCCCTCCTCCAGCAATAGCCACAAGGTACCTTCTCTCCACCCTGGTCCTCAGACCATTCCACCTAACCCTTGGGCTTTGCCAACAAAACAAGAAATTCCACATTCCTCCCTTAGCTGCAGTAACTCACAGCTTTCTCAGAATGGCAGAAAACTGAGGGCTAATTCGAGGCAAAGGATTTACATACAGAACTGGAAGCTCAAGAGAGGTCCAGAGCATGTTACAGAACAGTGGCACACTAGAGACACTCAAAGGAGAGAAATGAGACTTGATTACAACAGGCAATTAGGAAAGAGTTGTTAGTTTGCCAGAAGTTTAAGATTAGAAATGAAAGCTCCAAGACTTTGCAACACTATTTCTCTTCAGAGAAGTCTACTGTGAAAATGCAGATGACTTGCTTAATCCAGCAGCAGAAAAGACATCGATAGAACAACAGACACTAAAGCAAAGCATTTATTATCTCATACACACAAATGCAGGACTGTGTTTCAAACGGGTTCGTTTCAGCCAGTCTTACAGCGCTGAAGTGTATGCCTCTGCTACTGTAGTTTTGTTTCATCTTGTAAACACCAGTTTTAAAGATGTGATTAAAGACTCATCACATTCTTCTGAGAGTTATTTGAAATCATAAGTAGGGAAAAGACTGTAACTATATTTAGATAGCTGTCTGAGTTGAACAGTATAGTGAACAGAATCAGTCGCAAACATAGTACAAGTGAGTTTGTTCACAAACACAACAGATGAAACTGGAGACTCTCAGATACTTCATATAATAGTAATGATGATCATAGTACAGCTCATGGCTACCAGCCTAAGTCTTACGTGTGTGTATAGAAGAAAAAGGTTTTTAAAAGGCAGATGATAATCTAATGGCTAACTTCAAATACAGAGAAGATGGAGCTAGATTCTCCTCTGAGGTGCACACAAAAATGACAGCAAAGGAACTTCTAATTGGATAAAAAGAAAAAAAAATCATCATAATGAAGGTGATGAAACATCAGAACCGGCTACCCAGAGATGCTGTGCAACCTGCACACTTAGAGGTATTCAGTTTGTCTGGCAAGGCCTTGAGCAGTCTCACTTAAGTTCAGAGTTGGCCCTGCCTTGACTGCGGGCTAGACCAGGTGACATTCAGACGCCTCTTCTAACCTTGCTACTTTATTTTTTCATTCATATTTACACATGGTGCAGATAGCTCTACCATCACAGTTTGTTGCTGGTCTAGGTTGGTATTCAGTATTTTTGTTGGTTTCACTGTTATGATTACGGAAAATGGAAGGAGAGAATCATTAATCGTTCGCTTAAATAATATTTATAAACTGTGTTAGGCAACAGATGCATAAGTGAGGCTGACTGTCTTCTAACAAGTAAAGGATGACTCTCTTGTAGGATAAGGATTACTCTCTTCTAACCAGTAAAGCTCAAGGATTGATGATGCAGCTTCTGTGCTGAAGAAGATGTAGTCTTAAGACAAGACAAAAAACAAGTGTGAAGAAAAAAAATGCAAGGAAGCTGTCAGACAGCCAAAGACATGTGATTTATGTGAAAATACAATTGTACTCACACTAAAAGCTGAAACTTGTCCTGAATTCCTTGAATCTGTGAAATTATCGTTAGGTGAATAACCCTGTACTAATACTAGGGGGAGCTATATACATGTCACCAAGCATGACTGAACTGAAATTAAAATTAGCACTGTTTTCATAAAATCTTCTAAGTACTTTGTAGAGCATTTTTTAGATACTTTTTGATGAGGAAACTAAGTAGATGAGAAATATGCAAAGTAAAGTTAGTCAGTATCAAAGTATAAAAAAAAAAAAAAAGAAATTCCATTGCTTCACGTATTTCTGCTTAGCTGCAAGCATGAGTTTCTCAGGAATTCTTACCTTTACTTCAGAGGGCTTCATAATGCGTGTTTTAGATGCATCAACAGAGGGGGACTGCTTCTGAGAGAAAAAAAGCAAACAAATTAATTTCACTTTGTTATACATACTTCTATAAAGCAAGCATAAGCAACCGGAATCCATTAGATAAACAGCCAAGAATTAAGAATAAAATATTATTGAAAATTAGAGTTATCATTTTATATTGTCTGTCTTGCTTGTATTTCTACTCTATGTTTATGTAAGATCTTGACCGTAGATCTTCTCACAGCATTCTTCCCCCCCCCACCGACAGGTACTGAAAGCAAACTTCATATCCAAGTATCAAAACAAACTCAAATCTTGCTCCTGTACTAAACTATATACAATTACTGTGCAGGATTCTTCCATATTTCAAATTTCTTTTATAAAGAAATCATACGTATGGATTTACTAGTTTAGCACACAAAATATTTAGTATTAAATTACTCAAAAAGCTCAAAAATGCTCAGATGAGAAGGAGTAGTTACTTTCCATGTAACAAACACGAAAAAGTGTTGTTTACACATATCACGCAACTCTTTCAGAAGAGCTGAAAACAACACGGTCCAGCTTCCTAGTTTCAGTGATGTTAACCTGAGAACAGCAGAAGTTTTACTTCTGCTGTTACAGTATCAAACTTCATAGCCCAGACATTAATACTTTAATTGTCTCATCAATACTTTATACAGATGTAATACTACCTCTCTATCCTATTGTTTCTCTGCTTAAAGCTGTATTTGCAAACTCAATTGTAGCAACGCATTCATAGTTTGCATTTAAATAAACAGCACAGAGTACAGGTTTTGCTCATTTTTTTTTCTTCAGATGCTTACCATGCCACTTGCTGTATTAAAACATGTATAGTCTGAAAGAATTCAGATGCTGTATAATTACTGCATACCTGGGGTGACCTCTTTATTTCCACACAGAAATTTTTCTAATTTCCAAAGCTTTTTATAGGACAAGTTCTTCTTAAGAATAAGACAAAAGTTGTACAGAATGTAAAAGGTACACTTTGATGACTTACAGTGTGCTCTCCCTTCCAACGCATCTGATACCTTGCACACCTTGCTAAGAGGTTTAACAATCCTAAATATATACTACAGAGAATCTGCAATTGCTGCATTACAGAAACGTAAGCAAATAATTTCTGCTTTCATGTATGTATATACATACAGACTGATTACATAATAGGTGAGAACTTTTGTATGGGTGGAGATTCACATAAGAATGTATAAAGCCTCCTACATCAGGACAGGGAACAAATGTTTTTAAAAAACCTTTTCATATATTATCACTATCACCATCAGGTAATTTGCAGGCAACATTGTATTTTTCTTATTTTGCCCCAGAACAGACTTTCTTTTCCTTTTGTTACTTCTCCATGAAATTAACCTGAATTCCTTCTACATGACTAACAAGTATGTATCTGTTCTAACCACCTTTCTGTTAGTCATCCTAGTCCCTATTCATTTCATAAAGATACGTTTCTGTCTCCCACATAGTATGATTTATTTATGTTATCCGAACCTTCTCCCTTCCTCCCCTCCAAAAACTCCCACATCAAACCTTTTTCTTGCAATAGACTGAAAACCTCTTTCTCCACTACAGCAGCTCTACCACAACCTGCAGAGATCCACCACTGCTGCAACAGCTGACAGTGACAGCCTTCTCATCCTGATAACTGCCAGGGTGTTACGTGGAAGGCAATCTTATTTAAAGGGTCTGCCCCAGAGGAATCTTCAGAGATTTGATTCTCTGTTAAAACCTCCCAAAGAAACCAGCTTCTACTCCCTTCTACGTTATCCAGCTGAATGGTAGTCATTATCACCAACTTAGAGAGAGATGAGTTTAAATGCTCATGGAGGAAAAAGAATAGCTAGGGGATAGAAAACAGTTTAATAAATGGCTGCTGATCAGCTGCTACAGAGCGTGCCAAGCCATCCTCCCCTGTAAACACTTCGGGCTGACACATGGAAATAAAATCACTTCCTGGGGAGTGAGAGGTGGAGGCTGGAGGAACGGGTGCTGAGAGCACAGGGCACTGCCTACCACTGACCACATGTATCGCCGTACTGACATGGTCTTCTGACTCCCCCATGGCACAGCGTGTCTCATGTCATTTATACAGCACTTTTTGCCCAAATTCCCCAATACTCAAAGCCTCTAAATTTTCCCTCTCCTCTATAGAGCCACTAGAAGGAGAAAAACGTCTTTGTCCTTCCAAGTCCTTTACAGCTCACGGTCTGTAAGCACACTGAGCCTCACAGAGTGACGACACAGCAAGCTGCCGTGGTCTCAATACTTGTTTCATAACTACTACGCAGCCTATAAAAAAACAGTCTGACTCCTGCAAGTCCATTTTGGGCAATGAATTTTTACTGTGGGTTGTCCTGTTTTTCCTCTTTTGAGGGTTGCACGCCTTAGCCTTCAATAGGCAAGCTATGAAAATGCTGCATTTGCTGCAGCCTGACAATCGGACTGCAGAACGGGTGAAGTTTTGTCTCACAAAGCAGCATACGAATGCATGTCGGGCTCGGAGGTAAATATTACATGCTGCCTAGCAACTGGCATAATAACTGCCTGACGCACAGCTCCTGGAGGCTTCAGCACAGCGAGGCACGCCCTGCTCACAGGAAAAGGATGGTAGCCCTCTGCCACGACCTGGGCCAAAGGAACCCTGTCCAAAAAAAATAAAAAGGTTGAACTGCCCAACAGAAAAGCAAGAACGAGAGCTCGACTTGCCCTCAAGGCTGTGGGCTAGAGAAAGAAAACCACGCATGCACCCTGTCAGAAAAAGCAGTTTTTCTTCCATTGATACGGACACAAAGGGCAGAGCCCATAACAGATGGAAAATGAGCGTCACCAGCACTGACGCCCGTTTTTCCTGTGGCTGCACCCGCGTGGGTCCGGCCCCGAGACACGCACTTCTCCCTCCAGAAGAGTCTGCCAGCAGCCAGAGACCTGAACATCAAAGGAGCTCCAAAATTGATCTGTCAACTTTAACAGGACAGTTTAACAGGACAGTCTTCATGCTAATGTTGAAAGAGAACAGTGTCAAAAGTGAAAACACAGTAAATGCAGAAGAAAAAAGCCTACCAAAAACTTGTTATCTAGTGTCACTGTGCATATTCCAGAGACATGGAAGTGAAAGTGAAGGTGCAACAGGAGACGAGAACACAGAAAGTAAAGGTGACAAATGTCAAAAGAAAGTAATTTCAACTGTTCAGGGAACTGGATGCAACTGCCTTTTGGAAGAACAAAACAGCAAGTGAAAAACCCAATGACAGCTCTCGGTTACTAGAAGCTGGAAATCACTGAAACTACACCATGCACAATGCAGCAAAAGCTACCATCACCTTAAACTATTACTTTTGGAAATACACAGAGAAGATTTATCAGACCGCAGACAGTTGTTGCTTAGCCCTTAAAAGGAACCTTCAGTAACTACTTACCAGCCAGCTAATTCAAAAACAGAAGAGATGCTGAAGGTACTTATCAAACAAACAATATGCAAACATCTAGATGAAATATGAATGAATAAGAACAGATTTGGCAAGAAGAAAGCATGTGAAGTCAATATAACACTAAATACACTTAAACATGGAAAAAAGCCTGTTGAATAAGAAAGAATCTCCACATGACGTGATGCAACTTTGCACAGTACTTTGCATGACATTTTCATGAATGAAACAAGGAGGTAAGCGTGCAACACTGGGCAGCAAACTTGCATTCAGCCAGCATGAAGGAAGAAGGCTTCAAGGCAGTTCCTGAAGGTATCTCTGACAGGCTGCTCTCAGGTTGAAGATCAGATGCAACAACAACAAAAACCGAACGCCAATGAACAGCAGAAGATATGGAGACAGCACTAATAAGAAAAACTTGTAATTTTATAATGCCACAAGATGCGATACTATTGCCAAAAACAAAGAAAGGGGAATCCAAGATAAAATCTGTAACCATGATAATATAAACATGATGTAAAATACAGGAATAAGTTCCCATCTTTTCGGCTTAAGACTCTCTAGGACAAGTGCTAGGACAGTTTTGGCCCACACACTGCAGCATAAACAAACAAAGAGATATGAGGACAAATTTAGGGAGAAAAAAATGAAAAAATGAGGATGAGGATTGTACATGTCAGGTGCTATCTATCATCCTTTTCCTGTAATGTTTTGTCCTCCAGTCAGAGAGCCAAGAAAACGGGAAAAGAAGAACCACCTAGCTTATTCTTGTAGCAAAGAATCTCTCAAGTCAAAGCTCAAATACTTTTCTTCCTAGAACAGTCACTGCATGGCAGTGGCTACCGAGATGAACCAGGCACTTCCAGCCCTGGAGCTTTTGGTCCAGTTCATGCAAACGTTTGCTTAGTGATCCAGCTGTGCTCAGTCTGGGAAAGAAGACTGAAGAACTACTCGAGTGCTCTTTCGGACTTACACACCTTTCACATATATGAGCATATGAGTTGAGACTACTTCTCAGACTTACTGTTAACAGAAATTTTATTATCTCAATACTACTAATTTACAGGGTATGTGATGGGGAAAAACACCCTCCACAACAAACCAGTATTACATAAACGTGTTTCATTTGAATGTGTAAATGTACACTGGGTTTGGTTATTTTAATTACAGCTGTGTAATACAAGGCAAAAATCTGGTCTGTGATTAAAAACGGTTGCTTGTTCACGTGAATGTTTCTGTTTCTAACTAACAGCATGTGTAAGATTTGTGCAAGAAACGCTGTTTGGAGAACTACTGAAAAAAAATGATGCGTTATTTCACCAAAGCGTAACATGCCATTTGAGTCGCAACAGGTTAAATCTCTCACTTGCTTTAGAGGCACACTGCAATGGCTGTGAAACCCTTGCCACCCTCAGAGGTACCAGAAGTCTTTCAGCAGACAGAAGGTAGGCCAAGAATAGCATGTAGAGGCCATTAGTGCACTTAACAACGCATTTCATAACAATGCAAATAAAGCAACATACAGTCTTCCACATAACATTGATTCTTTGGCATGAAAGTATGATCTATGGCATGAACACAATTCCATTCATTTTCCATAATGTCAAGCAGAGCTGCAAGATGTGACCCGAGCCAAAATCTGTATGTGCGCGCGCACATGTGCTTAAAGCTACATAGCAGCTAAGACATGCAGTGATTTAAAATTGGAAAATATTTAGCACTGAAACTGCCTCTTTACAGATACTGTAAGACTGTAACTGATATAACAGCTGAACTGCAAATTACAAATGTGAATGCTTCTATGGCATTTTTCATCCCAAATAATTCTGGAAATATCCTATTACTTTGTAATTATGGTTCTTACACACAGTTTCACTATTAAGTTGCTAAGAGAAACAACATCTTTTTAACGGAAGGAAAAGAAAAAACAATCCTGAGACCAGTATTTCTTTCTGAGACCTCAGGCTCTCGGTTAATATTGTGGAGGTTTAATATTAAAAACTTAGTAATATGGAATAGCATGATAAAGGTTTCCAGTTAATACCTGCATATTACTTAGTCTCTGGTATGGTTACATAAAACACTCCTACTATGTATATGCCACTATGTTGTCTTGCTGCGATGAGTTTCTTTGTAGAAGTAATTAGCATGATTTCCTTTCCAAACAATTTACGTTGCAAGCTCTAAGGACTTACTTTGTTATGTGTAACTAACAGCATGGCTCTTTCATTCGTAAAGCCTATTATCACTGTTGAAATTTATAACATGCAGTGTTAGTGAACAAAGTCTAAATGGCCCATGCCATCTAATGAGGAAGAAAAACAACCAAACAAAAACACAGTCCCTAAAGGACAGTTGGTATTTCTGTAGCCAAATTTTAATTTAATGCAAAATTTTTTACTAATGTTGGTACTGTGATGCCACTAAACTCATTAAAGCCCTGACTCAGCAAAGTCCTCCAACTTTTCACTTGATGCCATAAAGCAAAACAAGCAAAACAGGTTTCAGGTACGCAAGTATTAAGATTCATTTGAATAGGCAGTTTGAAGAATTCAACCAGGAAAGTATGAATTCAACAATGTACATTGTTTGAAATACTCATCTTAAAAATCAATAATCAGCATTGCTAGGGATGCCTCCTATGCTTTTAACATTCATAAACTCAGTTGGTTTGAATACAGCCTAAGTCTATAAAAACTGTTACCAGTAAATACTTTCATTTCCACAACTTGACAAAGATAATAGGAAAAATACTTCTATAGATAAGCTGAGTCCCCCTAAAAAAACAACAAAAAAAAGCCTGCACAGCTAAAAGCCACTGAAATACATTTGCTCTTTTCTAAAATGTACTTACAGTTCAGAGCAAACATGAAGAATAAACTGAAGTACAACTAAAATACGTTCATCTGCAGAGGCGTGAACAAACCTTGGCAGGTAGGCTTGCTAGGTGTCAATGTGAAACGGCATCGTGACTTGCTACATGCTACAGGAGCAAGAGCATACGCTGCCTGCAGAAGGCCCCGTGTGCGAGGAGATGAGTGGGTGGAGAGCTACACACCAAGCTCAACCATCAGGAAAGACTCACCAGGACACTGCCATCCGCAGTATGCTCTTAGGAGCACTCCAGAAGTGGGTTTTCCATCTGACGACCTTCAGATGCCATACGCACTGCCCCCTCCTAAACGATACTAGTACTGATAACAAATACTAGGATTATGCCTGTGCCTCTTGTCCAAATCAGAAAGTCACCTGTAAACAATCAGAGAGACAAAACCCACCAAAGACCTCTAGTAACACAGCGTCTCTGCAAAAACTCAATTTAAAAGATGATCCTAGTTACTACTGTGGAAAGACTAACCCTGAAATTTCGTTCTGCAATTCTCTCACCACTCAGAAAAATGTCTGCAACAAATATTACTCTATACCCTGGAGCAGTATCAACCGCCATTCAGAGATGCTGAAAGAACACACAGAAAACGAGCAAATGAATTGTCTCGTGAAATGAATGCACAACAAATGTTTTAAAGACACTGGTTTGAACCAAGAAATGGAATAGCCAAATACCTCATGAAGCTTTTTTTTTTTTAACCACCTCACCTCAAGTGGTGTTAAATCTATTGAAGAACACAGCACATTGAGCCAGCCAACTTTCATAACACAGTCACACCTCTTGTTTTCTTCTATTTCACTTACTAGAACAACATTTATGCCATTTTAGCACAGAAAAGAAACTTGGCAATACTTAATCACTGTATTTTGATGCATCAGCTAAAGTTGATTAACCATACTACTCAAAGTAATAGGTTCCATTTAAGCAGTAGTTTTTTGAAATAACCTATTTGCACTGGAGTTTGGTCACACAAAATCAACTGTTAACAAGCACAATCTCTGAATAAAATCAGTAATATATATACCAAATTGAAGAACAAGGCTTTGTACCACCTAGAAACTGATCAGTCAAACCACCTTTAGGTTAGAGGTTTGTTTTAAGATTTCAGCAACCTATGTCAAATCCAAAGCTTCATACCAGTATGATTTTTTATTGTTACTTTCATGTCACTATTAAGACTCCGAAACAGTTTATGCTTGCACAAAAAACAACCAATGTCAATCCATCTTATAACACTTTTGTACCATTTGACTCTTCTCAAACTTCCTACACCTCAATTTACGCTTGCTTATATGCAGGAAGTTACAGATAGGTAGAAAAATTTAGAACTATCCCACAGGTGATGGTAGAAAGTAATGCGCATTTACTTGTTATTATCTCCTACTTTGTATAATATTTTCACAAGGTTTTTTTGTTTATTTATCTGTTTTGGAAGTAGAAGAAAATACTTTGCTAGTCAGTCACAGAATATGCACAGTACCTAAGCGTGAAGAACCTTAACACTCAGTTTGATCCGTGGTCAGAAGAGACCTGATCTGGAAAGAAAGCCAGTATGTACCTAACATAGGAAAGCAGAGTTCACCTGCTGCCTTCAGGTTCTGTGCTTATGCAAACAGACCACAGCCTTAGTATCACAGGCTATGCATTCCCTGTTTAAAATGTTTTAACTGGAGTTAAAAGCACAAATTGCAACAAAGTTCTGCCTTTGAATCCAGATTATACCTCTCCGTCGTGAAACTTAGGCTTTGTTTCACTGGAATAATTTTTCAAATCACAGCATCAGGCAAGTAAAGAGCATTCTGCTTTTACACTTACTTCTCACTATTGAAAATGTTCATTTTCCTTGTAATTTGAAAGTGAACTCGGTACTGTCATCTGATTCCAGAACAGGTTACCCTGACATGATAGCTCCCTTGGCTATACATACAGAAATCCTCAGAAAAGCCAGATTTTTGAGCATCAAGTAAAACTCCTCATTGGGCATACAGAAGTGTCATGAAAAGAGTTCTGACATCAACAACTTGTTTTATACTCTCCATTCTTATTTCTTCTTAAAACATGTTCTTTAGCTATCTGCTTCTGGAAAACTCCTCTTTCCATCACAGTAACGTCTACAAGTTGGCACATACAGGAATTTTATTTCCACTCAGTCATATTCTAGTAGGAGAAGCTGCGTGTCAATACTGTCACCACTCTTCTCAGGTTCCCACTCTGCACAACAGAGTACTGCATTACAGTAATGTATGCACTTGTCACTGTAGCAGAACTCTCCTTTTTCATAGGTAGATCAAAAAACCTCTTCTCAGCTCTACATTGTACTATATGGAATGGTCCTGCAAAGAGTTAATAGCTGTAATTATTATAGCTGTTTCCATTTCTGTGTACTGTTTTAAACAACAGAATGTTCCAAAGCTATCTGCAGCAGCAAACTGCAAGCTGATAACACCAGGAAAACAAGCCATGAGGTGCCAGCCACATGCCGCTCAGAGCTGCTGAGTTCAGCTAGGATTTGTGTCACTTGCTGTGCAGTATGACCAAGGGATTGTATGCAAAGCCCCTGCCTCGGGAAGGCAGGAATAGAAACTGTGAGTTACAAAATGAGACAGCAGTCTTTAAAGTGGGGGTGTTAAAAGTTAAAAACATTATGTAAAAGAGGACTTAATTGCAAGACTAAAGATCTTCAAGGTTATGAGCTTGTTTAGTTTTATTACAATAATCAAACTAGACAATACTCATAATGCCAGCTAGTGGTTACAAGAACTAGTGAGAGAGACTCTGAATTTGAGATAGGATTTTCCACTCCCAGAGTTCAGAACAAAAATGTTATCAACAAAGCTTTATGAACTGATATATACACTGCAACAAAGGGGTCTGCTACCAACAGGATGGGAAAATAAGATAGGAGGATAAAAAAAATCACCAAAACAAGGAATTTTAGTAATTTTTGCTTTTAAAGATATCATCTCAAAATAACACTGCCTAACCTTCATGTAGGCATTGTTTAAAAAAAAAAAAAAAATTAGAAAAAAATCAACATTGATTCACTAATCCCACTTAAAAATAGCCAGAGTGAGGCATTTCTTGTTTCAGCATGGGCTCTTAACTCAGGAACACTCAAACTTGCTTCAGATGGGTCCTGTGCATGCTCCAGAGGAATAAGCACATTATTGCTCAATTCGAATATCTAAAATTTCCATCTTCATGAGGTCCTGTCATGCCTCACAGAAGTTCTGTTCCTGGGGTTGAAAATTTTTAGCATTTCTATGAAGCAAGGCATAGAGGCAGGCACACAGATCACTTCTTCCAGGGTCAGTAAGGCTTCTGAGCCTTAAAGAACTCCTGAGGAGTTAATTCATGAGGCCACAAACCTCCCTGCCTTCCTATTAAGTTTCTCCTTTCGCAGAAGAGAATCTGGACGAAGGCTCAAGCTTTTGTGAGTCCAGGTTCTTACAGCTCAAGAAGACAAGAGCAGAAATGATGTGGATGACACACTGAGGACTAACTCACTGATGAAGGTGGTTCCTTTACTTTCTGGAGACAGAGGTTTCTGTCTGTATTTCTCCTCCACACCCACTTCCAGTCCTCCAAGATCCACCACCTTAAATGCGCTGCCTACTTTTCAAACTGGGAGTGTCCACCTAAGGAGCAAAGTTACAGCAGTAGCATTGCGAGACAATACTGGCTGAGGGACTCATCCGTGAGACAAGCCATTCTGGAAGTCCAACATCAGGACCAGAATTTTCTGCTAGTTCTACATGCCTGGCATACCGAACCACTCCCTTAAAAACAGAAAAATAAAAAAGCAGCATTTTATACTACAGGCTGACTGTAACAACTACTTTAGTCTAGAAAAGAAAACGTCTTATGCAAAAAAATTATTATCCAGCATGTTTTCTGTTAATTAAACAAGAATACAACATTGAAGAAACCTCTCATCAAAAAAGATAAAAACTCAACAGAGGTCTCTGCAATGTTGGAGAACTTTGTGTTACTTAACATAATGTTTTCACTTTCTCCAAAGGCAAAAATGAGGAGAGATGACACTGATACTCCTACGTCTCATAAGAAACTAGATCTTGTTTTCTCCATTTGTTTCAGGACCAAATGGAAAACATTCATGATTGTGGATCAGCAGTTTCATTTTACAGTAGGTATAATCAAACACTGGCATAACAGACACAACACTTATCTAATTTCTACCACTACAAAAACAGCAATAACAGACAATTTAATAAAAGGCATTTTTGTTTCCCACATGGTTGTATGTATCTGAAATTTTAGCATCATTTAGGTATCAAGCATGTTAAACATTTGTTGACAAAACAGTACTGACACCTAAACATACTTAAACCAAGAAGTTGCTCTAACAGGTCACCACACCCTGACTACGCAACGTTCTGCATGTGCCATGGGTATAGTAAGACCTGAGTTTGCGTGCCAGAAAAATTATACGGGTTTTTGAGGCAAAGACAGCACAGGCTGAAAGCAAGGGGGGAAAAAAAAGCACCAATACAGAACAACTCAAACACTACTTAGAGTAGCTCTTCCTCATCCCTCTCCTGTTCAAGATTCTGCTACGTCATCTAAACCACTTCTTGTGTAACACGTAAAACTTGCATTCTTACAGAAAAGCATCTAAAAAGACTATTGGCAACGTGTTAAAACAATTTTAGAAGCCAAGCCACTACAGACAGACAGCTCTTCAAGCCTGCAGATGAAAGGATTATGTCGGAAGCCCAGGAAGGCAGCAGCTAGTCTTATTTCAGCCCACAGAATTCCCAGAAGAGAAAGAAAAAAAGGAGAAGTGCACCAAGAACGTGACTCAGCCCAAAGCAGAGGTAATGCGGAACAAAAGCCAGTAAGAACAGCTAGCTTACTTGGTACGGGCGGGCCTTCTGCTCCCAGCAAGAACGTCCCAGCGAGGCTGTTTTTCTCGCCAGTGCCTTGGCAGGCTGTGGTTTCAGTTTTCGCAGCGCCAGCGAAGCCCTTGCAGAGCCCGTGTGGTGGAGCGTGGTGCGTGCTCACTTGCGGCTGGCGCAGCCGCGCCCGCCGCCGTCTGTCTGCATGCGGGGAGGGGAACGCGGGCACGCAGCTCCGGGCCTCGACGGAACCGCGCCGCCGCAGAAGCGAGAGTCACCGCAGCCCGCCGGGTGTAGCCTCTGGAGGCGGCGGGAGCCATTCCCCCACCGCGCACGGCCGTCACCAGGCGGGCAGCACGAGGAGCCGCGTGGCCGAACCGGGGCACGACGCCTGCCTGGACGGCGCAGCTCCACGCGGGGTTTCTGCCGTCCTGCGCCTGCTGAGCTAGTAGCGCTGCTGCTGAGGGGAGAATCCCACTCACTACCCCTAAACAAGGCCAGCATTTTCATTATGAGCGGACGGGACAGCACCTCCCTACATTCTGACTGATCACCTGGACTCCCAGAGTAAATAAATGGTGTTAATCGGATGAAATGAGATGGTTGGAGCAGTTAAAAGCCACTGGAACCTGACTGATTAAGAGCACCATTTTAATCATGGTAAATCCCAGTAGTTTATGTTAATTCAGAAGCTAACAGGTAGAATTGGTGACCTGCTCTTTAACTAATTTTTCAGGTGTAGACTCAAATTCTCAACACGTGTAATCTGGGAGTCGTTTTGTTTGTTTGTTTGCTTGTGTGTGTTTTAAAGAAAAAGCCCTCACATCACTGAAAACGCTTCAGTCATTTTTTCATAATAGCTTCTATGCCCTTTACCCCAAGGGAACAAGAAACAATAGCCATCCCAAGAAGGGAAGTAGAGGGAGAACACCCAAGGATATGACACAGACTGATGAGGAAAATACCCTATTTTTCTGAGTGAAGTACGGATTTTTTTTTTAATGATCATAGTATTTTAATTTATATCACTGCAGAGTATTGCATGTTGTAGCTTTTCCAGCACTCTCCAGGCCAGAGGCTTCTTTTACGGCCCTACTTTTCAAAAGTAAAGATTACCTCTATGATTGAAGCTTCATACAATAGCTTTACACGAAGCCAGCTCTTCCCCACAGTTCCTCTATGCCTACAGCTTCCATTTTTTAATGTTGTGGTGCATTTTTAGCATGCCTCTGCTACCAAGAAAACCAGCACTGTCCTCCACACCGACAGTTCTCATGCTTTTCAAGTTCAAGGTAACCCACTGGTAACAACTGTGAGGGGAACTTGCAGGAAACACCCCACGTGTTACAAAGCATCCATAAATGGAGGATCTGTGCACTCATGTGCTCTGAGGAGAACATGAAACAGAAGTTCTCAGATGGCTGATTTAAATCTTTTTTGGAATAACCCCAAAATTTAGAGACAAGCATTCCACTCTTGTTCACCATTTTACTGGTAACACAGTCAGGAATAAATTTACGCGTTTCTATAGACATGCCAAATCGGTACTGTGACTTCAGATGTCCTCCACTAAGATATGCCTTCTTTCACAATACTGTGTTTGTGCAGAGTTCACAAAATAAGAATTTAGTGACAAGTAAAGTATGGAGCAGAAAAAAAAAATCCCAGCAAATATATCAACGGTAAGTATCACTTTTCAATATTGATATTCAGACTTGTAAGAGAATTTCCAGTCTGCTGCAGAAATAGTAGGGCCTTTGCTCAACAAGGTTTAGTAATTTTTTTTTCTTGTTGTTTTCCTATCTGTTACACATGAAGGCTGATCGAATCCCTTGTAAAACAGTGTTAATCTGGATGACAGCAGGAAGTAAGTAAGTTTAAATTTCTTACATCTTCAAGATTAACAGGCTTCCTCTGAAAATACTCAAGATCAGTCAAGTCTGAAAGAAAAATAATTCTTACTGAATTTCCAATGTTGTTGAATTCTCCCAGCATTGCTTCAATAAATTGTCCATGGAAGAAATATGGATGACAATGCTCACTTCACTAAACTACAGAAGCTAGCAATGAAAAGAAAAAAAAATTCCATTGAGTTCACTAAGACCAATGTCAAAACTATCTTACACAAAAACAGTAAAGCCTATTTGATATCAATATAGCTACCTCATGAGAACACAAAGATCCAAGGAAGATAGATGGATCCAGCTGTCCTCAAATATTAGTGTCTTCTTCTATTAATAGCTATGATTGAACACTTAGCTAGAAATTGGCTTTCCTGCTGGCGATGGAATTGGTAAAAAACAAATGTAAAAGACTGTAAAAGAAAATACACCAGTGCTGGTCAGGCACCCCCTGAACAGGAAGGATGTTAGTTCAGTTTTTTCCTCTTCACTGCTGCCTCTTAATAACACTGGTGGTGACCTCCTGGTCTGCGCACCTCAGCAGCTAGGGAATACATGGAATAGGCTGCTCATCAGCAACCAGCAAGTGTTAATAACCTTACCCGAGTCTTTATTTTTCCCTGCACTTATCTGATAGAGTTCTATAGAAAGCATAAACTTACTGAAGACACCCTGGTAGAATACAGCAGCCAAACAGAACTTTACATCAAAAATAGGCTTGCAATACTTTGTTCCGGAACAAAGAGTGAAGAGCATTGAAACAAAGTCAGAACATTTATTTCAGTTAAATATCTTTAAATTATTCATTTAGATTTGAGTCTTACAGAAAATGGACACATCACATTTTCCAATTTGACCTTCTAGGTGCCCTTAACATAGAGAACACAAAAGCTGCGCAAATATAAAAGAAAGGAGTAGAGATGCAGCACTTCATCCTTCTACCACACAAAGGCAGGCAACCAAGCAAAACCCGTGCAAGAAGACACTGAGCAGACGCAGCTGAGTAAATACCGGCTGCAGTGACAGGAGCTTAAGAGCAGAACAATGAAGAACAACGCAGTGTTAAGCTTCCAGCACGAAGAATGGCAGTTCAGATACACAGAATACGAATCCAAACAGATAAACGCTTACTCTTAGGAGTGGTCCACATTACAGCGTACAGTCACAGGAAAATTAAACTACCCACAAACTAGCCAGGCATTAAACAATGACAAGCACTCACCACGCACAGCCTCCTGTATCTTTAAACTCGGAAACACAGACAACCCAAGCAGAACACTAACCAGTGGTTATTTTTACTCACTAACAGAGAAAGAATCAGGCCATAATACAGAGACCACAAAAAAAACCTGGCTGTTCTGTTTACAGTAAGTAATTTCACCATAGGCTAGGAGTAGATTAAAAGACTGAACAGCTGCAGCAGCTCCCCCTCACTGTCTCCCCCTCTCCCCCACCCCCAAATTCATCTTGGATAAGGTACATTAATGAAAAGTATTACTGACCAACAAAATGACTAAGGAATCCCAAGAGATTTCACACTCAGAACACATTTAAGCTACAGCATGGGAAAAAAAAAGAATGGAAGAGATAAGAGTCCCAAAGTTGTCAAAAAAACTGCTGGAATGCTTTTGATTGCATTAAAGGATTTTACCTAGTTTTGTAGCAAAACAGAAAAGGCTGCCTTGCCTTTTAAAGGAGTATTTCCTTTTCTATAAAATCCATGTTAAAAAAAATCCCTGTAATTTTTTTCTTTTGAATAGACATTTTTAGAGACAAAAAGAAGTATGGAAAAGAATACAGCTATACAAATGACTTAAAAAAAAAAAAGTAAAGGTCGCATCAACTACGTGAACAGAACGATAAATCAGTTTTGCTCTATCTTAACTAATACTGTAGGATCATGGAAAACAAAATTAAAAGATACAGTTAAAAGAAAGTTTAGTCTAACTGTGGAAAGGTAGTCATGGCCCACTGGTAAAAAGGTTAAACTTAAAATAGTGATTGATTAAGAGTCCATCATGACAGCATGAGGTAAATACTTTCACAGTACGTAATCTTCACAATTGAGTATTTTCGAATGTCACAGAAACTGGAGAAGCATACACTACTGAAGAAAATACATAGCCTAAGTTGTCACAAGCTAACATAAAGCAATGTCTGGCAAAAATGCTGTCACATTTTTTCAGGATACTGTTTTCCAGTTCTTATTCTCAGTAGGATCACTGGAACTATACCTTACACATTTAATGCGAAAGATATGCTCACAATAGAAATAAAACAGAAATACTTAAAGACTAAGTGTTAAGTTAGCAAATTAGATGTGCGCTTTCATGGCATTATGCAGCAGGCAACTGATATTCAGGAAGATTATATTTTATAGAATCACAGAATGGGTTGGAAGGGACCTTGAAGCCCATCCAGTTCCAACCCCCCTGCCACAGGCAGGGACACCTCCCACCAGCCCAGGTTGCCCAAGGCCCCATCCAGCCTGGCCTTGAGCACCTCCAGGGATGGGGCACCCACAGCTCCTCTGGGCAGCCTGTGCCAGGGCCTCACAACCCTCATAGTAAAGAATTTCTTCCTGATGTCCAACCTAAATCTACCCTCTTCTAGCTTAAAGCCGTTACCCTTTGTGCTATCACTACACTCCCTGATAAAGAGTCCCTCCCCAGCTTTCCTGTAGCCCCCTGTAGGCACTGGAAGGCTGCTATAAGGTCTCCCAGAGCCTTCTCTTCTCCAGGCTGAACAACCCAGAAGCTGTCCCTCTCAGTACAGCTATCATGTGAACTCCTACGTTGAGAAAGGCACTGTCAAACTAAGAGGAACACAAAGAAAAGAAACAAAAATGTTTCATGTGTGACCACCATCAAAAATGTATTTTCAACTCCCTATTTCAATATTTTGCAAGACCAGAGCATGCTTAAAAGCTGTGATCCCTGCTTCTCTTCAAGGAGTACCAACTGCACTCCAAAATGGAAGTCATCTTTATAATGTCCCTTACACTAAATTCCTGAACAACTGAACTGCTCCAGGGGCTACAAAAGCAAAGAAAGTTATCAGTGTTTTGATCTCATCTGGTCCTGCTGAATAAACAGAATCCAAACATAAGAAGTACCTAAAGCTGAAAAAAGAACCATAGCCCCATAAGTCAAACGAAGTTTGACATTGAAGTCAACAGGACCAGGATTTCTCAAAATAACTAGGAGACTAACTAAGCACACTTAAAAGGGGAGACAGTTTCCAAGTCTATTTCCTCAAGAAGCCAACAATGGTGTTCTGCTGATTTGCATTCCCCTTTTGTTTCAATTCACTGCAATTTCTAGCAAGACACAAAGAACATCTCCGAGTGATGCTAAATGCTAGCAAACACAAACCACTTTCTACCCCAGTGCAGCGGATGAACTAACATCACACTCTCTTCACTTTTCAAAGAGACTGTTTCCCCAGCTATGCATTACCTTGACATTAGAAGGTGCTCCACTTGTCTGTGTCTTGGGGAGCTGACTGACATTAGCACTTGTTGAATTCTTCTGCAAAATAAAGAAAAGAAACATAATAACAGAAATGTTGATGAAGAAAAAGAAAAGCCAAGTAAAACTGTATACTAAAAAACAGTATTAAAAATTATATAAAAAAAAAATGTCCAGTAGAACATCTTAACATGGTAAGTCATCCAAAAATAAGTTCTCCTATGTAACTTTAATTCACGTAGACTTATTTCAGATGGTTTTGCCCAGCACAGAATAGGCTGAGTTCTCTAGCACTGTTTCATGGAACAAATGTAAGTCTATTCTATTTCCTGTGGCAGAGAGAGTCATTTTAATAAAGAGCTAAACCGGCAGTAATCATATATAAAATCTTACTTATAAATTGTTCCTACTTGTAATGAAAAGTATCAACTAAAATAAGATGGGTAAGCTACTGTTGTACAGAAATAAGTTGAATAGCAACACAGAAGTAACATTATACATCAGGCAAAGAAGTATAGATATAAAACTAAGGGCAAAATGATGGCTTTTCTTTAATAAACTTGCAACTGAAACAAAACACTTCAAACCTCTACTTTTACATCAATCCAGTATTGTTATTTAGCAAGCACCAATAAGTGCTGCTGGAACAACTCTGAAATCATATTTATTGAAGACTAGAAGAACCAGCCATTCGTAATGAACACAGCCAAAACAATCAAGTTTTTGGAGGCAGCAGATGGACAAGACCTAACCATTTTCTCTGACAAGTGGAAGCTCAAGATCTACACACAAAGTGTTCACATTTTAATTACTTTCTACAGCAGAGAAGTCTGCAGATGGCTCAGAGATCTTATCAGCAAACTTGCATTCAAATCCAGAAACAGCACTTTTCAAATGATCCTACAATAGTTACTGCAACAGATTGGTAGCGTCAGAGTCTTCTGTATTAAGGTCATTTCCACGTCATGTTCTCCTTGTAATTTAGCTCCAAAACCAGGAAAGCATCTCACACAAACAAAGCTGCATATTCATCTGCCAACTTCCAGTCAGAGCCTGCGGCAGAGTGCCATATTTTGTGGCAATTTACATAACAATAACATCACAAAAATCTGGCCCAACAGTACAGACCGAAACATAAAACGGGATATTTACTTCAAAGATTTCACGCTTAGTGCTGGTCACACTGAAAACAATGACACCCAAGTAAGACTTCACAGTGTGTCACAAAAGCCAAGAGCAATGGTGACTTTCACCCCTAAAGGAGTGTAAGTAAGAGCGCGGCCGCCTCCTCCAGCAGCTCCGGCCCAGCACGGCCAGACCCCGGTGCTCCGGGCAGCCCCACGGGTCCCCTACTCGCCGGCTGCTCCGGGCTGCACCGAGAAGCACACGCGCACCCCTCGCACACCCAAGCTGGGGAAGACGCGGGCGCTCGGCCCCAGCAGCGGCCCCGCTCCAGCCTCGCTCACACCCCGGGGCTGGGAGCAGAAGACCCCGCTGGCTCCAGCCGCTGGCTCCACAGACCAGGGGTGCCTGCAAGTACTCTGAAAACCGTCTGCTCAAGAAGAGCAGATATTTGAAGAGCAATCAGGATTCTGGGTATGCCTTCAGTACCACAGCTCTCTACTTCCACCTCAAGCTCAGCTGAAATTACAGTCTGTTTCAGAACTTCATGGTGTCCAGAACTTACTTTTGGTTTAGTATGTGTCTAACATAACTGCAGTGCTCTGAAAAATCCACAAGTAAACTACAGTTTTCCAGAAGAACCTTTTATGATACCTACCAATATACTCCAAAATTTCAGGCACAAGCCTAGCCTTTTTTTTTTTTTTTACAAGTCTGAACTAGAAATAGTAAGAAATCTACACTGAGAGTGAAATAAACGCTTGTTCCGATGATTAACTTATGCTGATCAATTAACCCCTGTAAGGAAAAAAAAATGGTAGAATGGCTAATGCAAACATTTCTCTGTTTCATGGCAAGTGGAACAGTAATAAAGGTACAGGTGGGAGAGAGAGAAGAAATAAGAACAAAATAATTTTTTCTGGTTTTGGCTAAGAAAAGCTGCCTGGAGATAAGTTACATGGAAATTCACACCACACCACCAGATCCGTATCTTCTACTGAACTCTGAAAATGATAGGTTGAGTAATACCTTTTAGTTCCCGGGGTCATCTTTCAAAAGCAAGCTCTTTGCTGTCTAACCCTTAATATATCTGTAAAAGGAGAAAAATTGGCAACATCAAGCTAGTAGGTTCATCCTTCTCCTAGGCTTATTAAAATAACAATATTACGTGGGAAGGATGCTGGGAAGTACAATGCTCACCCCAGGCACACCGCCTCCAACACCCTTTATCACCAAATTTATCAGCGCTGTTCCCATTCTCTCCCCGGCCTTGAAGCACAGAAACATTTTTTTTCCTGTGAAAGTCTCAGACCCAATCAGCTGAAGAATCACCTTGCAGCTGAACTTAGATTTCATTTCCCAATCTGACAATAACACACCTAATGAATTATCAAAGCACACCTTCTTTCTTTAATGAATTAAAAGAATCAGCAGCCTGCACAGCGTATGAAGGAATAAGAGCTGTGGCACAGAGATACTTACACAGATACTACTCTTCCTTATTAGGAGTCGCTTCAAAACAAAAAGCCAAAACATTCTTTCAGAACACAATCTTAATGGCCCCATGTTTATTAATAAAGTGGAGATGAAATACAATATCCCTTTGACATGTAGATTTTCCCAGTGAAGAAGCACATGAATACTGGTATCCAGAAATATTGGTTAAATGTTCATGTTGGACTAAACCACTCAATTTTTCATTATGATTTTGCAGTAAGAATGGCTACAGTGCAGTCTTCTTTTATGAAAAGAATCATCACACGAGGAAAGAATATGCAATCTCTGATCAGGAAATGCTTTTAACAATCATAAGCAGTATTTCAGCCTACGACTTTCAATCTTTGATACAAGAATTGAGCAAGAAACAATCACACTCTATTTCTTCCTAAAGAGTCTCGCATCATAACAACTTCCAATGAATACCAAACCTTAACCAAAATAATTTAATTTTTCAACCACTTTTTGCTTCTTTGCCAAAGAAAAACCAAAGCAGAAAAGAAAAAGGGGCAAACAAAGCGGTACTTCCCAAAGCATACTGGTCCATGCAATACCTTATTCCTCTAAAGCCACTAGACGTCCCCCGAGCTTCAGCACTGGACGGAGTTCCAGTCTTCCTTGTACGCTTAGATGCAAGCACTCATCTCATTAAAACTAGGTAGTATCTAGGTTCCCTCCAGGATCCACCCAGAGAGCCAAACCACACTGCAGAGAGATCTTTCTCTCATTGACTATTCAAGGAATACACAGGTCTCATCTACAGTGTGACTTCTGAAATTAAATTAAAAATACAAATGCATCTGTAACTAAACTTAAATATAACTTTTTTTTAAGCCAACACACTGACCACTTTGTTTACTGTCTTTCTTTTTAAAGAGGGATGAGTAAACCCTGAATTCCTCGAATGATGCCAATGATACTGCATCACCGTACTGATTGCCTGCGTTTATCCAACTACACAGACCAAAACTATTATCAGAAAACTAGTGTACAGTTAAAGCAAAGCTGCATTCTGAGATCTTGAAAGCGTTGTATTTGGTATTCTAAGAAGCATTAAGCTCAGGGAAAAACAATGCAGATTAAAATAAATAATTTGTTACCAAAGTAGAAAGAAATCTCACAAATGCTCTAATCAAAATTACTTATGAACCCCCATAATTTGAATCAACAGTGGGCACCCTAACAAATTTTTACCAGTCTTCACTCAGAATTGTGCCCCTGGACTCCAACTAACTCTCATGTTTGTCTTGGATAAGAAATCCCATGTGAGAAGCATCAGGATTAAAAACCATCACAGAAATCCTGATGTTATTAAAGCAAAGAATCATTTCTAAAAGAACAGTAACGTTTCAAAGCCACTTACCATTACCACTCTCTCAAAATAAAGAATGTATTTCCTGTTAAGTAAAGAATAATGAGCTTAAGCAAGTGGCATATATTTTGTTCACGCTGCCTGAAGGCATGACTTGAAATGGCAGGATGTGTTAGGAAGGATCACGTCTCACACCATCTCTGTTAAAATATGCCCCCACTCTAAGATTGGACTTCAAATTCCTAAAATATATGACCATGTCTTCCTTTTAATACCTCATTTTTACATTCAGACAGCAGCGCTGCACAGACTAGATATTTAGACTGGTAGAGAAGCTCTCCTTGGTATTTCACTCTACAACAATAGAAAGGTAACAGCTCTTTCCAGATTTTGTGCAGTTAATAACACAAGCATGAGTCAATTCAAAACAGTGTAGGTGTATTTCAAACCACAATCACACACAATGGGAGTGTTTGGTTTGCATCAAAATTTTGAATTACACATGTGATTATGTACTAAAGTACACTTCGGCCTGCAACGGACAATGTTGTATTTATGTATTTTTAAATATACTGGAACTTAATTTTTCCGAAGTTAACTAGTTTGAAACATGGCCAGCTGAATTTTAATTTATCACCTCTGTTCTTTCTGCAAGCATTGCCGTATTTAATGCCTGCATTTTAAAGTTATTTATCGAGTCTCATGTCAAAGTATGACTAAAAGAAAAGCTCAATACAGTATCTAAGACACAGTCTCACTCTGAACCCCACAAATGTAATCAGACTGCTTATCAGTCTGATTTCTGAATGCTTCGTAGCAGATTAGGGCAGATTAGGATTTGTGCTTGAATCAATTGAGCCTAGATTCCCAGAAAATGAGTTCCCTTCTTTTGTTAACCCTTCACCCCCACTAGCAGCCCTCTGAAGAGGCAATACCAAACACAGTATTCAGTAACATGACAGCATGACCATGCAACTCATTATAACACAAAACCTGCCTTTCCCAGTACGGCCAACCCATTTCACATAACCCATTTCCCTCTCTCTAGCAGTAGCCAACAGTGAAGAAAGGTGAAGAAAGGAAATTTGCTATTTCTTACACTTCGCACTGGCATACTGCAAACATGCTGACTCAAGACCATAACAGCCAGAGTTTTCACACAGTGAGAAAACAGAGGGATAGATACAGGAAAATGGCAGCACATCATTCATTTCTGCTGCGTGGCAGGTACATCCCAGCTGCTAACACATGAAACAGCTTCACTTGCATGAGCAACCACCAACTCCAACAACGATAATTTCTTTTATGCTAACTTCTACCACACACACATCCACACGCAATGAAAACGTTTCACTGAGGCTGACTTAGATTCTCAAGAGGTGCCTGATTCTCTTTCGAATGTGAATTTAACAAATGTAAGGTTCTGAAAAGCAAGACATAAAGAGTTAAGCTGTACGCCCTGTTACTTGAATCTTTGTCCATGAGCAGTGCCCAATACAACCATAACACATAAACACACTGACTTTGGACCACACTGATAAAGAGCCGCCTGTATCTCCTTTCACTTACGTACTCTAACACAGCTGCACTTTCCAGCTCTGTTCCTCCAGCAAGTCTTTCACATATTTGTACAAGACACTGTGTACTGCTACACATTCTGTTGCTCATCATTAGATTAACAAATGATGTGTATTTCAACCTAAAGCTGACCACTCCTGCGGCAAGCAGATCCCTCAGTTTGTCCTGACTTGAAGCTTGAGTAGCACTACTGAAATGAGGCAAACTGGACCTCAGCATGAAGGTGTCTTTCCTTTGGTAACATATATAGAGTAATGAAGCAGAGGAGATAATTCTTCCAAGAGGAACATGGCCATGTAAAGCAGGATATCAGTCTTATCCTTACCAAACCATTCCGTGATATTTCTCTACTGTGCTAGATGAAAGAGCACTGAATATCAGTGCAACCAATGTACTTCCAAGTAACTATCATTGCTGCTATGAAGGACCAGGGTTAAAGTACAATGGGCATGTCGCATGAAGGCCGCATCTTAGATTTTGTTTTCAGACGACATTTAGCATTCTAGAAGGAAGAACCTTACCACTGTGGTAAGCTTTATGTTTTTGGCCACTGAGCAGAAAAGCTGAGCAGGGACCCTTGGGAAGAGATGCAGAGGGAAGGACTGACTGTGCTTATCTACTTCCCAGGCAAGACAGCCGTCAAGAGGTTGCTGGAAACAGACACTTTATTCACTTGCTTGCTGTTTCTTACCGTCAGCCAGTTGGCATGCTTTAGCTGTGTCACTTCAGCATCAGCCACTTCAGTGCAGTAAAACAAAATGGATTTTACAACATTCGTTTGTAAGTGAGAGGTAGAAAAGCAGCCTCCCTATTTCGCTGCCTTTACATTCATGGCTTTCCCTTTGAGTTTGAGGAAACTGTTCACCACACAGTTGCTCACACCAGCCTAGTACTTGCTGACCTCGTTTCTTTTCTCTGTTACTGAGCAGCAGGATGACCTTAAGGCAATTCCAGCCCTGTGTTTCAACACCACCTCTCTGTGCAAGAACATGTCTTACCAAAGCAGTTTTCTATATACAGTAAAACTGCTGTGCTTTTTTCAGTCTACTTTTAAGACACCAAGAAGTAATGGCTTCAGTAGGCTTCTCAAGAAGGCTATTCTACACCTTGATAGTATTCGTTTTGAGTTCTCCTTGATGTTGTGGCTAAGTTGTGTCTCCTACTCAAACCAGTGTCAGACCTTTCCTAACTTTATTTTTCAAAGCCTTACACATCTTCCCTCACTCCTTGAGGACTATATACCCTAAGAATGTGAAAGGCAGGGTCATGTATTGTTCATTTTAGCTCAGCAATGAGCAACGAGCATATGGGCTTTTAAAAATTTCCCTCCAATATGAATATGAGCTTTTCAAAGATCTTCATATTTCCTTACCATTTTTATCCTGCATTACATAAGCTTTTCTAGCAGAGAGATGAACAAACTCAGTATTCTAATTATGGACATCCACAGCTATCTACAGACACATTATAAATCTCTGCTTCAAAAATTGAAGATTACAGGAATATTCTCTGTCTTTTAAACAAAAATATAGCATTGCAGACTCCTGGAAAACAGTACAGAGATTCTGAATTGCTACTTCAACTGCAGTACCAGCATGACTTACTGTAGCATACAACATATCTTTGCACGGCTGCCAGGGCTTTTGGGCAGCTGCGAAAAAGGGTGACCTTGTTCCTAACACAGTCTGCAACCCATACAGGCTCTGCTTGTTAACAATGGCCACTACGATCACACTATAAAATTGCCTGTTGTAAACTCAACACTATAGCCCAGCATGGACTCTGGACCAGTAAATATCAATTCCTGAAGAAGCAATATCTTCAAAACCAGGTATTTTTGGAAAATACAGCACTGAGAACATATTTGCAACTGTGTCACGATATGGCCCAAATGTGCAAAATCTATATATTTGTCTTCCCTTTGGAAGAAAATTCAGGATACAAACAAGGTAGGAAGAGCCACAGTGCACTCCACTTCATCCCTGCTTCTGGACAATCAAGAAGCCCAAACCTCAGTGTACTGAGGTGTATCTGCACTGCAGAACAGACAAATCCACTGAGATAACTTCCACTGATATTAACATCAAGTATTTGTGAAAGGAGAAGACAGCAAAGAAATATTTCTATTAAGCTGCTCAGCATTACAACACAAAACTATGTATTCGTGGAATTAATTATATGTGACTACAGTCACCAGTTAATTATCTGAAAACTACCACTTTGCTATTAAAAGACAAAAATCTGTATTGGAGGAAATTCATTACCAAGTTTTTCATGTTAATATATTTGAACAGTTGAAATTACCTCTGCTGTTTCTGCTTTTTTCTCTCCCGATTTGGAAGAAGCTCCACTTGCCTTCTTGTTACCTTGCTGTATGTAGAGAAAACAGATGTGTAAATATTAAGATCTTAAATTATACTCTCTAAGTAGAGAATGTCACAAATATCTCAGTGCATGTACGATCCCTTTCACCCACCCCAATACGACCGAATGGAACACTGAGTTTCCCTTCTTGCTAATTGAGAGGATTTCTAAACGGCCTGCTGGATGACTTCCAAGTCAAACCAGTCGGAAAGTAATGACTTTCATGGCAGTACATTTAACATGATTGTTTCAGTGAAAAGTTCTGGAAGATACCATCATCCACATTATCACTCATTCTTGATTAGCACAGCACTCTCTGATACCTGCTTCAGTAACGCTGTCAGCCCCCCAGGCTTCAGCAGAAATTTAACAGCTCTCTCTGATAAACCAACACCGCATGTCCAACCATGACCATCTATTCCAACATCTAAACTTTCCTTGGAACCATTCAAATGCTTATGATGCCCAGAGCTCCTTAAGCTGGAGAAATCTGTTACTATGACTGCTAGGATTCTGCTGTTGATATACAAAACTCTGCTATGGTTCAGGCACAAGTGCGTATCAGAAAACATAGTTCCTCCTCAAACCTCCTGTATCTTTCATCCTATCCAACATCTTGCTTTTGTCTAACTTGATGTGCAACCCCATCTGTACCCCACGTGTGGCAACATACAGAATGACAGTTTATTCAGCAAGCACAATGTATTCAGCACAGACTTTGCTCTGTGCATCTCTGAAAACGGCGAGTATGGTCCATTAAAGTATCTTCTTCAAAAGCACATTATTTAATCTTACAATACAATAAATGTAAAAAGCAAGAAAATTTCCCATGAACATAAAAAGCAACATAATAAAGCTATCATCTAATAGCTAGTATAACTTCCCACAGCAACTCAGACATCTGAGAATGAGGATTCACATCTGTTTGGTTTTGTTAAGTAAAGAGAGGAGATGAGTTTAGAACCATTTACTCGTTTCTGTTTTGAAGACTGAGCAGCAGGAGGTGAAGTTTGCTAAACCACTGAAGTAATGAGTTCTTACAGCATTTTCTTTATATGGCTTCAGGGAGAAAGTAATAATCCATGTATCACTACACTATCTTCAACTGGAATGCGTTAAAGCACATCAGCAGACAGGCTGCAGGAATAAACAAATAAAACTATAATGTCATGTCTCTTATGTTTCCGTTATGGTAGTACAGGACAAAAGTTTCATGAATTGTTTTAAACAACCTCTAATAATTCAAGATTTTAAAATGAGTTTGGGCATCACTAAGATACTTGACAAGTTTTGCAACTGGAAATACTATTCTCACATTCTAATTTTGCCTCTTTAGTGCAAAAACAAACCACTTAGGCTGTCTTTTCGGGTAACAGGTGAATTGATTTACTGCCCCATAATAGCGCTTTCAGTATAGACAATTAACCCAGTTATCTGTGCTTTTTATTGCTACAGCAGAAGCACGCTACACACATACCAGTATAAGCAATGTCAACAAGTGTGTTTTCACTGAAAAAATGGTGACCCCACAACCACAACAGTTACAAGACTCAGGACCTAGGCAGGGCTGCTGCCCAGCAAAACTCTTCAGTGTAGACTGGGCTCTGTTCCCTCTGTTCCTAAATGGATACCCTCAGCACAGGATCACAGAATCACAGAATATCCTGACTTGGAAGGCACCCACAAGGATCATTAAGTCCAACTCCTGGCTCCACACAGGGCCACCCAAAAATCAGACCATGTGTCTGACAGTGTTGTCCAAATGCTTCTTGAACTCCGGTGCTGTGACCGCTGCCCTGGGCAGCCTGTTCCAGTGCCCGACCACCCTCTCGGTGAAGAACCTTTTCCTAACACCCAGCCTGACCCTCCCCTGTCACAGCTCCATGCCGTTCCCTCGGGTCCTGTCGCTGTCACCAGAGAGCAGAGATCAGCGCCTGCCCCTCCGCTCCCCTCGTGAGGAAGCTGCAGGCCGCCAGGAGGCCTCCCCTCATCTCCTCTTCTCTGGGCTGAACCCCAAGGGGGGTCCCCCAGGGGACCTCAGCCGCTCCTCACACGCCTTCCCCTCCAGACCCTTCCCCATCTTTGCAGCACCACAGCAGGCTAAAAGTCAAGCACTACCCTGAATCCATCTGCAGCTCTTACTGTTACCAACACTGACAGCATTTAGCTTGAGTAGAACTGCGAAAGCATACTGCATGGAATGCTAGGCTTTGCTGGCTTCCCCAGTAGGAAATTAATAATTATCATGGAACTTGGCTAACAAGACAAGCATGTCTTCCTGTATATTGTGTGTATTCTGTTCCTTCATTGGTCTTCTTCCTCAGGTTTGGGCACAGCTTTAAAAAACAGTAACATCAACTGAAGTCTAGAATAATTCTTTTTTTCCTTTTCAAGTCACAGAAAGCAGGAACCTTGCCTAGTTCGTACTGAGTATACCTGACATCTGCCAGTGACAAAGCTGGTATTACCCCTCCTCTCTAAGACCATTTCCTCATATTCACACCAAGGAGACATGTACCAGGCACGATCAAAGAATCAACAAGGTACCCAGTTCCAGGACTACGACTTTGTGTCCTAGCAGGCGGCTGGAGCTCAGAGCATCCCCTTTGAGGTGTCAGGGCTGTTTTCCCATCACATACAGTAGTCTGTGGTCCCCGCAGAGCACCTGAGGGGAGGTAAAGGGCAGGACAAGGGAGTTAGCAGGACTCCCTCATCCACCCCTCGAGCAGACCAACTCTACATCCCTGAGGAACATCAGGGCTGTTTCACTGGCCAGAGAGGACAAGGGCCGCAGCTTTGCCACTCCTAAACTCAAGTCAGACAGGGATTAGGTGCTTGTAAGCCTTCCCACCAGAAGGCCACGATGTCAAAGAGCATATATGATAATGAGACTTTGACTTAAAATCCAAATACTGCTTAGTTTAACACTTGAAACAAAGTGCGCATGTCCCAACCAAAGTAATTTTTACCCAGTCACTTGGAGTCACGCACTGGGTACACATTAAGCGCTGATGCTCTCTGGCCTCAGATAATAAAAGAGTGTATTGAAGTATTACCTCACTTGAAAGGCTGCCATCCTGAGGAGGTAGCCTAGGAAAGCACAACCTTCTAATATACTTTCTGGGAAGAGCACACTGGATCCCTGAAGAGCTTACGCTTAAGATACAAGAAGGCACCCCATTTTAAAAGTGCCCTTCAACAGCTCCCTTCTGCTCTCTATTTCCAAGTATTGAACCCTCTAGTCTAAATAAGTAAATTAATAAATAAATAAATCCATTTGCTTAGCAAGCTAAGTTTTTCTGGAAAGGTATGCATGCCTCATTCCTCTACGTCCCTATGCAGGTGAGAGAGGCTGCTTTTTCTTTGAGTGTTTTCTCCTTTTTCCTGCTCATCTTTTCTTACAATGCCAAAGAAATGTATGCACACAGTAACAACATATCCATAACCAAGCCAGTAGGCAGGAGCAGCTTCAGCTCTGTGACAAAAACAGCCAGTATTCACTCTAAGTTACATTTTACCTAGTTAACTAACACTTCCGTATAGTTGTTGAAAAATTAAACTGCTCCTATATATTTTCCAACTTTACTAAGGGCAAAACAAGCAAAACCACTCATAATCACAACATCTTCAAAAACTCTGTGACAAAATAAACAAGGAAGTATCATAAACAACAAAGTTTATCCTGAGACTTTCACCATGTTCTGCAGTGCACAAAAACATCATGACTCTACTGTTTCATAAACGCACCTTTATCTGCTGATTCAAAGAGCATTCATAAACTATACAGTAACTGACCTAAGCAAAAAGCACCACGTAAAATATTAATAAGTGAATGCACAACTGCATTCTCAGCCTGCACTTGCAAAAATCAGACCTCTGCTAAAGGACTTGCTTCAAGACATTCTTTCTAAACCTCAGGAGTCCCTTCGGTTCAAAGATGTTGCACCACACCTCGGAGGACAGCAGTGACAACACATTCAGTAACTGGGTAAGAAGGGAAGTCTACTTGCAACATTCTCAGCTGAAGTCAACTAACTTTGCCTTATGGGTATTACAGAAGACAATCTTTTTAGGCTGATAGGAATCTGACCCTCATTTTCACTTAAAATTGGGAAAAAGACAGAGATCTTTGATACTGTCCAGAAGACTGCCAGATGGAAAGATGCGTCAGGGAGCTAAGATCAAGAAATGTACAGAATGGATAGGTGAAAGCTAGATTCTTCTTACAGCCATCACATTCTGCTTTACACACACCAAAGGGAAAAAAACCCTGGTAAAACAACTACTGAATCTCTTCTGTGTCTGTTCCTCTCTTCCACCTCTTCTGCTTTGCTTCCTCTTGTTTTAGACCATAATGTCTTCCAAGCAGAAACTGCCCTGTGTGACAGATGTACGGCAGACACAGGAGGACGCCAGTCTCACACGGAGGCCAGCCGGTGATGTTCTGGTGCCAGTCAGTGTAAGGACTGATTTCCAACAAAGTATGTGCAACAGCGGTTTCCTTACCCGAACACAGGTAGCGAGGTTGTCTTAGCATCTTTTCTTAGCCTGGACTCAACAGCCCAGGACTACAGAGGCCTTCAATGTTCCTGTCATCACTTAATGCAGCAATTCCCAAACTTTCCTATTTCTGACTTTGCGTTATCTTCACCACACCGTATCATCGATCTGACTTAACACAAGGAATGACACTCGAAAACATTACTAATCGTGTATCCAAGCTACTTCGCGCAATTTAAAAGTACAATAAGAAATTAAAGGGACTCCATTTACCTCATTAAATACCCAGAAAATATATCAAACTGATGGTTTCTCTGGAAGTCACCTTACACGATATAGGCTTTCTCTAAAACTTAAACAGAGTGCAGGCTTTTTTTTAACAACCCCATTGAAAGACCAACTGTTTCCTCATATGACTAGTAAGTTAGAAGACTTTTTAAAGCAATTACAGGTTCTGTCACACTAATGAGCAGTGACCCAAGTTGAGCTAAACCACACAGAGCCACCAGAGAGCTGCGGTTTACTTAGGCAGTATTTGGCAAGCGAAAACTATTCCTGGCAGCTCCGTGACGTACCTGCAGCTAAGAACATGTTTCTGAAAAAAGGCACACTACAGAATTTTTTCCCAAAGCAGAAACAGTCTAATGTAAGTTCTGCCTGACGTGATCTAGAACGCACCACCACCAGCACGTAAGGAGCGCCCGCCTGCCTCCAGTCACAGCAAAACCCTTGCTGTTTTTTCAGGCTTCATGCCAACGACGGGAGGAGTCGGGGCCCCCAGCCCGTACCCACCGCCGGGAGGCCCGGGCCCCTCGCCCCCCCGCGGCCGGGCTCCGCCGGGCTGACAGTGGCTCGCACCGGCCGGGTCGGATCAGGCCGGGCCGGGTCCCCCCCGTGCCGGCGGCCTCAGGTCCC
>VXAL01010087.1:0-13391 GCA_013399475.1 Chauna torquata | reverse complement strand
GGGCCGGGCCGGGCCGGGCAGGGCCGGGGGTGGGCGTCGCGGTTCGGTCAGGCGTCGTGGGTTGTGTTAAGGTTTGGGGGCGGGAGGGGGACGCGTCGGCACTCCCCGAGACTGGCTTTCAAGCGGAATTACTGAAAGATCTTTATTGTGTTTTTTTGTTGCGTTGTTCTGTTCCCGCCCCACCCTCCCCCAGTGAAAGGCTGTCCCTCAGCCTTCCCCCGCTGCGTCTTGCAGGGCGCTGGTTTGTGGCTGCCGATCCCGAGCTTGTGCTCGGGGCCGCTCGCAGGTCCCCCCGGGGTCCCGCCGCTGCTTCCCGGCCCTGCCGTCCGCAGCTGGCCGAACGCTGGCCGCTGTGAGGTGTGTTGGGCATCGTGCGGCTTCATCCTGGGGTGTTAGCACGCGTCCTGTAGCCGTGGGACTGACGCGTAGGATTCACTGTAGCCCCAGCTACTCGATCAACAAGCCTTCCTGCTTTGAGTGTCCCAGTCCACCGAGTCTTTACAGAAATGAGCTGCCCAAGTTGCACTGCCAGCCCTTCCAAAATACAGCAGGAATTGTTAATGGCTGCACAAAGCTGCTGGAAAGTTAGTCATGACCAAGTGACGCTGGTCAAAACTGGTAAATCCTCTGTGCGTGGGAATAGTGTAGACCTGAGCCAGGAGGAAAGAGCGAGTCTGGTTAGGCCAAGTCTGCTCCTGCTCATGTGCAGCGGAAATGAAAAGCTAATCCTTTATGAAAAGCAGTTCGCTGCCTTGGTGAAGAAATTAACTGTGTTTAAAGTAGTGCAGTAGATATTCTTGAAGTACAGTGGCAAGAATGGTGCAAGTAATAACATGAAATCAACCTCCAGTGAGCGGGCGTTCGAAGCGCGATAGCTGCCTGTAAGCTGGTGCACCCAGCTGTGTGCAGGGACACATGTGCTCGCACGCAGAGCTTGTGTACGTGAATTGGCATGCCTGGCACGCTATGTCTCGCCCAGGTCTTGTCTGTGCACAGCCTGAGCAGAAGAAATAGGCAGTTGGGGTATTCTCTGCTTGGGTTTCCCAAGTGTGGCCTAGCTGGGTAAAACAGCCATTGGATGAATTGTATTACTCCGAAAAGGTAGTATCAGCGGTGGTTCCTAGACACGTACACGTGTGGGGAGGCCACGTATGTCAACAGGAGGAAGCAAAAGAGCTTTTAGGGAGTACTCACTCCCGCGGCAGCCGCTCCCTGGTGCCTCCAGGGGAAAGGCCGCAGGGCAAAGTAACCCAGCGGGGAGCAGCCCATCAGTGCTTGGGCCCTCTCCGGTCAGACAGAGGGTGAAGCAGGCCAGTGGATGCAGGTGAGTCCCTCAAGGCCTGGGGGAATGGCTTCAGCCTCCAGAGAGGCAGGGTGGTTCAGACGCGTCACCTGCCTGAAGCAATCCCTGCTCTTCCTTTTTGTTTAGCTCTGCACTCGGTGCAGACTCGTGGCTGGCCTTTGAAGTGGTTCAGGCTATGGCATGTATGGATTTTGCTCTCTGCTCTGCAGATCACCTGCCTAAAATTGTAAGCCCACAGCCCTTGGCTGAGCTCTGTTTTGCATCTGGCCATGGACATCTGAAGCAGTGACACAGGACCACCTTACAGGGCTCTGCATGTAGGCAGGATGCTCCGGAGGAGATGAAGGCAAGGGATGTGTTTACTGCATGGCTTTTACGCGAGCCTTTTGTGTGCTGCTTCACCTGGGCTCACTGCGACAGGTCTAGCAGAGAGTACTGCATTCCTCGCCTGCAGGCAGAGGACCCTCCCTGCTGACACAGTCCACCAGGAAGTATTTTGCGTGCTTCACCGCTTTTATTGCTACGTGCCTGGTGACAGCAAGCAATGCTGTCAGTGATTGAAAGTGTGGAGTTTTACGGTAATGAGGCTGTAATACATGAAAAACTTGGGGATGTTGGTTGGCGGCGTGCCGGGTGTTGAGGGTTCTGCTGATCCAGCACAATGTCAGTTTTAAGTTGTCCCGGTAAGAAGTTAGGCATAAAAATGAGGTTTGAAACAGCTCTCGGGAAACTCATTCAGCTCTGCTGTGCCTAAAACCAGACCACACATTCCAAAAGGAGTCAGCCTGCTTTGAACACACTGTGCCTAAAACAGCACCCATACCTCAGCGCGCGAGGTGTGGTGGTTGCCCTTGAGCATGGGATAGCTGCAGGGAGGAGAAAGAGCCTCCCAGCTGATTAATCCAGATCCTGCAGCTGCTGCACGCGCCTGCAGTGTTCTGGAGTTTGACCAGGCTCCAGCCTTATGAGGAAATTGTGCTTTGGGGCAAAGGGGTTTGCACAGTTTTCTCTGTTAGGTGGCTCCTCTAGTTTGCCACTGCTTTAGGAAACCATTGTTTATTGGCCATATCCACATAATTTATTCTTAACTATTTCATTTTACTTTTACATTTAAAGGGTTTCGACACCACACATTTACCAGCGGATTAAAAAGCAGGTCCTTGTTCCTCTAACAGAAGTCATCTCAGCTGACTGCTGCCTAAGCTGGCTCTTGAACTGCTGCAGACATAAACACCAGTCAAACAGTTTGCTCGTTCGGGTAAAGATGTGGGTATTTGGGTGGAGGTGTTGCTAGCAATGATCCAAATCAATCTTATACTTGTTACCTGATACTAAAGACTCATGAAAAAATACGGTTTTCTTACAGCTTTCAGGATTGTATGGGTGTGTAATTTCAAAGTCATGTTGTTTTTTCTGTTGCATTTTCTGATTACTCCTTCACAGCAGTTGTCTTGTGCAAGTGAGCAAACCCACAGATGCCAGATGCCTCCTGAGATTTTATATGGCACTGGTAGTTCTGCACGGGGCTGATCAGGAACAACTGCAAGAGAAGATGGGTAGTCCAGGCATATGGTTTGTTCAATGTATGTTGGCTGGAGCAACAGCAGGCAGCCACATCAGGAACACGAGTTCTTTACTGTGGTAATATGTAAGGTAAACAAGTATTTAAAAAACATTGGTTTTATGTTTTTAACAGTCATTGAGATACACATTTTATGGGTACATTTACATTTAATTCAGGGTATTGGCAGACTAAAATTGGAATTCAGAATCACAGATTCATGTTTCCCTACCATACGCAAGCTCCAAAGGGCTCCAGTTAATGTCAAATGCCTGTGAATAAGAAGGTGCTCAAAATTCTGCCAGGAGCCAATGAAATTTTTGCCAGGTATATGTATATTATTCATATAACTTGCATAACGGTAGTTCTGCAAGTTTATGAGTCATTCAACAAATTTACAAAATCAAATACAAAATCTCATGTATAATTGGATTTTCATCTGTGACAGTTTAAAAAAACTACAAAGCAGTTAGAAAGTAAGTATAAAAAACAGCCAAACAAGTTATTGACTTAGCCTCTTTCTTCCTGTTTTTCTGGTTTACAAAGAAACTCTTGTCACAAGTTTTCTTTCTGTTCTCTTCCTCCAAAAACCAAAGCATCTCTTTCTTGTGGCCATTAAAGGGCAAATAGGTTGCTAATATCCTTACACTATAAAGCAATATTTCAAACTTTTATTATTGAAAAAGAAATATTTACTCCCATATATATGGATGCCCATGTTTTTGTACACATCATAAACATGTTCTCTTTTGTCATAAAAATTACATGTCCTCTGTTTGTTTAGTGTGGTTTGAAGATTTCCTGCTGGACTCCATCTCACTGCTGAATGGAAATTTGCTTTGCACAGACAGAAGTCTCAGCCCTTAGAGCAACCAAAATTAGTGTTGCTTCCATAGTCTTCCTTGAGTTTTATTTCGTAAATCATGAAATACTGATCTGGCCTTTAATTTAAAAAATTAACTTTGAAATTAACTTTTCATAATTATTGGAGCTGAATCTTGTTGATAGGTACAAACGTTTTTATTTATTCAGAGGTTTGAAGCACATTACACTGAAATAGAGCAAATCCCAAAGCTTCAGCAGAATGCATCGCATACAATTGTCAATGAAAAAGTTGTATGTTGTAGGCTTCATTGTATAGGACTTTATCCTGCCTCCATGTCTTTGCTCCTCTCTTTTCTCCACAGCCAGTTTCTACTGGGGAAGCCAAACGGTGCAGTCAGTTTTGGGAGTCAGCAGAGATTCCAGGCAGCTAAGATAAGACCACCGTATTCCCAAAACAGTTCTAGCCGTTGGATGGGAAACAGTTTAGGAATGCGTGCTTCAGGTCATGAATTTGCTTCAATGTAAATACAGCTTTTAGCAAATTACAGGCATTTCTCTGGATTGGGTATGGGTACAAACAGTACAAGATTATGACTCTAAAGTGAGGTCCAAAAGGAAGTATGACGATCTAGGCGTTACCCTCATGAATGTCAAAACATTGCAACTAAGGAGTGGCTAACCTGCAGCTCATTTCTGTCTGCTAGTTTTATCTAAAAAGACCTTTCTTGAGATAAAGTAAGTCTTTACTCTCAAGTGTAAAGTAGACCATGAAATTATAGCAAAATGTGTGTCTTTGACATTCTGATCTTTTATAAACTTGGAGGAACTCTGCTGAATGCAGTATTTATACATATCAAAGTGACAGTAGCCTTTGTCTCAGATTCTCAAATTGTCAGCTTTGATTAGTTTATAACTAGAAACTACTGATAAGGAAGTATTTGGAGAGCACTGTGTGAGCTGAGATGAAAAAAATTCTGTGTGTTTAGAGCTAAATTTTAAAGTCTCAAAATGGATATAAAACCAGAGTAATAAGATCAAATACATACCCTTTAAGCACAGTTTACATTTTCAACACACAGAATTTAACTACCTGTATTTACTTGTGTCAATGCCTTATCTTGCAAATCATAAAACCCGTATGAGAGATTAAAACTTTCATGTACTTCCTGGACTTCTTCTCTCTTAATCTCCATTTGCCACTAAAACAATGTTTTTTCCTTGCAAGTACCAGCATTCCCTCTGGTGCCACACTGCACTAGCCTCCAACAGGCGAGGTCAGGCAGTGGTCCCCTTAGTGCCTTCAACAGAGTTTGGTTTCAATACTTTCAGCTTTTGGGGGGAAGGGACTGACATTTTATTCCGCTGGGGACGGCGTGTTGCCAGCTTTATAATAAAAAATCCTTGCCTCCAGATTAAAGTCATCCTGAGATTCTTGGTATTTAATAGAGACTTAACAGAAGAAGGTTATAAAAAATAGCAGATTTCTAAAACACATCCTGTGCAACAAGCTGAAACATTGTTAGCATTGGTTTGTATCAATGCAGTAAATCATTTCTGTGGGTGACTTCCCATGGGTCAACCCAGGGTAATGAAGATAGGGTTTTAAGTGACACCACATCATGATTTATTTTGGCTCTTTTTCTATCTATTTTGTTTTGTTTTCTTTTTCTCACCTGCCTATGCACAGATCCATATGCGATTTGGCTCAAGAAGCCCAAGACAGATGAAAGTATAGTTTATGACTAATCCGAAAGCAAAAGTAAACCCAGCATTGGAATATTTTATATATTTAATTTATGAATAGTATATTTGTACACAATATATGTGTATATATAGTGTATTTATATATACATACATATGTATGTGTGCCTGCCTCACGATGATTTTGTACAATTCTGTGAAATAATGCACTATATCAGTAACCAATATTCCCACGACTCCCAGGTAAAATAAAAGACTAATGACTAAATATTAAAGAGTACTCATTTAAAGCAAAGCAGCACTGAAAGATATAATTAATTTACACTGAACTTACACAACAAAATAATAACCTTAAGACAGAATTTCGATAGAAACCTTGGAGAATGTCTAGGGCGAGGCGGTGATCAGAAAAGGTTGAAAAATAGCTCTTCCATCTTCCTCTGTTCAGTCTTCGTAAGGGATAGCCACAGCACGAGCCTTTAGTTTGGTATTACTTGTAGCTACCAGTGGCACCACAAAGGTGGTCATTTTTGTGGCTGGTCCCTGGGGCCTTGCAGGAACACGCAGCTACGAGAGCATCCCTGCACACACCGCACTCTACCACTGGTTAGAAAACATGAAATGCTCTTCTGCCCACCCTGCTAAATATATATATATATTTTTTTGCTTCCCACGAGAGTTTTGAAAACTCTTCCCCAGTGCTGTGATGGCTGGGAGCTGATGTTCCATCTCATATATTTTCAGCAGCTGACTGTGAAACAAGATGTCAGTAATTGCAAAAGTACTTCCATAATACTTCCCTTTGCACTTGTGGCAGGTTCTATGAAAACCTCGGGCAAACGAGAAATTCACGTTGGCAGGGAAGGGAATTACAGTGCTGTGCTCTGTCGGTTCCCGTGAGTCGTAGCACACCTGGCCTTACAGGGACGCTGCACCGGCGATGGCAGGGTGTGCGTCCCACAGGCTCCGTCTGTTCACTAGCATTTTTGGGTAAGGAGGCTTCTGCCTTTGCTGTTGCTAAATGGAGGCTCAGGAGGTCCAAGGTCACACAGGGTGCTTGCAGTGGATGAAGGCATTGACCCTGAGTTTTGTTTATGCGCAGCGCTTTCAGTCACACCACATTTCTGTTCTGATTATCAAACTTAAAAACAGGGTTATGGCAACAACAAAGAAAAGCTATTTTATATGTTGCCCTCTCTGGTATGCAGACTGTGGGAAATATAACTGTGGTTTTCATCTGTGTACAGGCTTTCATGAGGGCATAATTATCTGTGCAAAATGAATGCAGACACACGTTCATGCAACGATATACATATTTTACACGCATACACAAATACTCTATGAATGACATTCTACAGCAAGGAAAAAAACACTTGTCAGTTACATTTCTGATCACAGTCGCACAGTATGCCTGAAAACAGGAATGAAAGCAGACAATACCACTCCTTAGGTGCACACCACACTGCTGAATCATCTCCTGCTGGCTGGATTGGGGTTAGTGGATATTGTCGTGCATTTAGCAGCCTTGTTACTGTCTGGTTCGTCTTGTATGGGCTTGGTTAACTAGTGCCTCATCTGGAAGTGAGATTAACGTGTTACAAGCTACATTAATATTAATAACCATGTCTTAATAACCATATCTCCAAAACAAAGATCTCCTTGCAGCATGACATTCCTGAATCTTCTATGGCCATCTGCCACTTTGCCATTACTGCCCCGCTCTGACGTTTGCTCGGTTGCATAGTTTAAGCTCTTCTTCATCACTGGAGACTCTACACTCTGTAGAGGACTGAATCTCTCTGGTCCCAGTTTTTTCTTAGGTTATTACTACACTTTGTGTCTTTTAAAAAACATAGCTTACAGTCAAAACCACAGATAGGAAGTCAAAGTAGGTACAGACTATTAAAGACACGTTTTATGGAAAACTGCAGTACTGTTTTGCAGGAAATTCTTTCCAGTTTCAAAAATGCGGAAAACAAGAAACCGAGATTGGTCTGGAGGGAATTGTGTGTAACATGAAAAATATTTCACAATTATATGCTGTTTTGAAGGTGGTAAACATTTTTCACAATTGAAAAAAAAAAAGCAGACAACTAACATTGAACACAATAAGAGATAAGTGAGCAGCTGGAAATATGACCTCGGCACTCAGTGCGGGGAAAAGAAACCCTCACCTTCTGCTGCATCCCTAACGCTTGTTTTACTGTTTCACTCACTAAACGAATCACTTCCACCTTGGTAACCGATTGCAGATATTTTGCAGCTGCAAAACAGCACAGTAATAAACCACTGATTCGCCTGAGTAGCAAAGCAGTGGTGACGGGGCAAGAGCCTCCGCAACGCATTGCCGTGGGGTATACCCGCTTGCAGCGGCTCCCCTTCCAGCTCAGGCCCCTCTGGAAACCAGTATGGCACTAACGGCGCTGGAGTGTGGGTACCTTCCTCTCAGCCTGCAGCGCTCGCTCTTGGGGGTGCTTCTCCTTTCCAAGCCGTGCGTTAGTTTCATGTTTGTCCTGCGATGTGCTGTGGGCGGTGTGTGTCGCAGCGAGACCTGTTTCCATGCGTGCTCTGTTCCGGGTGTCAGCACAGGAGTGCAGAGGATTTGGTTTGCCGTGAAACTGCTTAGTAGAGCAGTAGTCCAGCACGGGTTAATTCCATTACAGAAGTAGCAGACTCCTGAGCACATCGCAAAACCCCAAATTCACATTTTCTACCCCGAAGAATGTGCTACACCTCCAAGACCAGTCGGCCAAGGCGACATCGCCACTCCCTCCAGGCAGTGTCCACCCGGAAAGCTGCACGCAGATGTCCAGATGCCCTTTGGTGCACAGCACGGGCTGCCCCAGGCCTGCCAGGTGCGTGCGATGTGAGCTCTGCTTGCAGATACTCAGTGGCTGCAGGAGATGTGGTGGACGGCATGTGCACAGGGCTTCTGGTAGGAGATATGCAGGAACTTACGTTTTGCACTCATCAGTGCTGGCACATCTGGTGCACAGATATTCCCAGACACTGCAGGAAGAAAGCCATATTAACTGTTGGGTGGCAGAGCAGTAAAATCTGAGCAGAAGTACTCTGCTTGAGGAAATGCGTTTGTTTGGTGTGGCACTACCTGAGATGTCAGGGCTCGGGACAGCTGCACTGTGCCCAGGCTTGTTCTGCTGAAACCTGCCTGGCTGCACCAGCCACCACCCCAGCATGAGCAGTCCATTCCCGCACCTTTTCCACAGCCCAGGTTATGTCCCCATTTCCAGAACAAGCAGCAGAGAAACCCCCTCAAAGGGGAGCCGTGCCGGACTGCAGGCTTCTGTTGGGAAGTAAATCACTCCCTCAGCCCTGTGCCTGTTGGGTGGCAGAGCGAGAAGTCTGCTGCTGGCTTCATACCTCTGCTATGATTCAGCATCCGCGGGTGCCAGATGACAAATCTGCTCTGCTCTGCTTTCACGAGGCTGCAGGCCAACTGCAGAGCAGTTTAGGGGGTGGAGTAATAAGCTAAAGAATAAATGTGTGATTATTAGATGTGGCAAAAATAATGGCCTCAAGTTCCCTGCCATAAGACCCCGAAAACAGGCAAGATTTTTGCACTTAAAGAAACACAAGTACTATATAAGTGCAAGTGCACATCCCGTACTCTGGGGAAACAAAGATTTTCCTCTGCCACTTAGTGTTTGGCATAACCAGAGGGAGTGTGGTCACTTGTGCTTAACAGGGACCTGCTTTGAAGCTTGCTGCAAATAATGGCTTCCCACTGCTCCTGGTGAGTTTTAGATTAAGTTAAAAAAAAGGAAAAAAAAAAACATGAACCAAAAAACATTATTTCTGCAACAACTGTGCTTTACATGAGCCAGTTCCAGATATCAGCACAAGTAAAAGTCTCTCTGCCTCACGTAGGGGAGAAATTGGAAGGAACAGTTTAAGTCAGAACACCAAAGTCTGTTCTCCTTTCAAACAAAGTCAGCTTTGCTTACTGCTGTGAGAAGATACCAGATGCTTCTCAGTACGGTGACTGTGCCCAAGCCAGCTGTCAGCAGGTTACTAACGCGCTGATATTTGTGGTGAACGAACAGTTAAGTGCCAGGATGTGCGTATCTGTGCCCTGGTGCCAGAGCAGACATCTCCACATCCTCTGCCTCTGCTGCCAAAGCAGGTGGCTGAAATCAAAGGCAGGGGACACGCTTTACATGCCAGAAATAAGCCTCCCTCCATGGGGAACCAGGATGCTGGGAATCCCTGAGCACAGCACACAGCGTGTCTGGGGCGAGTTTGGGGCTGCTCAGCCTCCCGCTCCCTCCCTGCCATGTGCACCCAGACACTTGAAACGTCCTGCAAGCAGTGCAGGTTCTTCCAAGGCAATGCACACCTCTGGTGATGGTTGCCACATATGGGCCCGCTTTTTCTTGTCCCCTAAATTCTTCGGAAACCTCTCCTGACATATGTACCTGGGTTTCAGCCACTCCCAGCTGAAACCCGCTGGGAATCAAAACAGGGTGAACTAGGTGTCATGGAATAGTTTGGTGAAATAATATTATTCAATGTTTTTTTTTTCTGCTATCGTAATGACATCTGGGAATCTCAAGCACCCCCCCTTACTGAGAAATATTCAAAAACGTGGCACAAAGATGGAATCTGAGGAATTTAAGCTCTAAGACCTACACAGCCCTTTCCACTGCTTAAAATGGCTCCGTACATGAACTGCATGATGACACTGGGTCTTCCTTGTCCCGTGGTACATTTGGCCTCAGCTCCTATCTCTGTCTCTTCAGGATGCCCCAGTCAGTAGGCAGGCTTTGATTTTTGCTGCCTCTTCTCTAGGGAACTCCCTTTGCCTTACCCTTGGGGCTGTGACTCATTTCCTTGTACAGCTCATCTCATCCTGTCTTCTGCTGCCTGAGCTTATGGTTTGCTGTTCCCCCCTGCAGCAGCAAAACTTGTTAGAAAAACAAGCGAAGCTATCACGTTGTCAGAAATCTTTTTTTTTTTCTTTTTTTTTTTCTTTTTTTTCCTCCTCGGCACGCAGACAGTCCTCTTCGTAGGCACCTCAGTGAAGCTTCATAAACAGATCGGTACATAAGGAAAGGTTGGGAAAAACCCGGTTATATTCGTACAGTGCAATTTAATATTCCTGTTGTGCCAGCGTGCAAGGAGGCACCAGCGATAATAACTCTATAAGCAGCCTCAAATTTCAACCTCCGGAAACGTTACTATAAATTAAGCGGTAGATTTTTGAAGGCAAAATCTCGCCGGGGCTGCACTGCCACCTGCTGGGGCCGGCATGGCGAGAGGCACGTTTCGCGAAAGCGAACTGCAGGGAGACCGGTGTGCGCTTTTTCCTGCTCTGTGTGAAGCTCCTCACGGGCACGCGAGTCGTACACTAGAAATTCGGTCTGTGTATTTTTTCGAGATATGTGATTCTTTCTTGACAAGGAAACCGATCCTTTCCCGGGTTGAAAACAAGAAAATTTTAGTTATCGTCCCTGCCCTTCTTAAATTAATTTGCACCTGTCACTCAGATACAGTTTGTGTCATTATTTATATCAATTTTAGGTCAAAAGTCAATGAAAACTGAGCGGTAGGAATCTTAAAATTATGTACTCTCCATTTAGCATAACTAAACTCTGGGATCTGGCTTTCTACCCCTAAAGGAGAATATAAGGATTTGAGGGTGTTTGGAGAAAATAAGGATTTGAGGGTTTTTTTTTTTTTCTTTTTTCCATTTCTCATCTACTTGAATAGCCCATTCATGAAAAGCCAATAAGTTTTTGTGCTTCTTTGAAAAGTTGTTAGATCTTACCAACTGCAAAGACATGCGCTCATGGATACTGAGGCCGAAAGTTGAAGGAGTGCTACCAGTTTGGGCCTAAGGCACGGCAAAGCAGTCTTGTGAAAGGGTACAGCAACTGAAGGCAGGCTGGAAAGTCTGTGTTCAGGCCAGTCTCAGGTCGTGTGGAGAGAGACATGCCTGAAACTACCCGTGCTACAGATGTGCAGTCCTTAGAACCAAGAAACAACAAACTGTTCTGGACTCCGTCACATGCATCCTAGTTTTATATGATCTTCAATTCTCTTGTTATAGATAAAACATAGCAATGTAGCAGTGTGGTCAGAAGCCAAACTAAACTGTGAGCTTCCGTGTTGGCCTTCAACGTGTGTGCTTTTAGGAAGATACTTCACAAAAGTCTCTTGTGCGCTTGTGAAATCTTGTGCTGCCTGGGAGAAATAAAACTTTTCAACTACAGAACAGGGCACTGTGTACCTCATTTTAGGAGGCAGCTGAAATAAATTGATCAGACTTGCAGGGTGCCTCAGAGTTAAAAAAAAAAAAAAAGAATAAAATCTGACCAAAAGCAGAGTAGTTTTCAGGGTTAAAAACTCCTTGGAGAGGATATTTTGTGCTGGCATACTTATCCGCAGGGCTCTAATATCAGGACTGGTTGCACCTGAAATCCGATGCAGAGAGAGGCAGTTCTCCCAGTATACACGAGAGCACATCAGAAAACATAACTAAAATACCAATAATGCAAAGCCCATTTGATTTTTAAAAATGTGTTTAGTACTAATTGTAAACAGGACCTGAACTTGCAGGAGAGATATTAGGTCATGTTGGCAGAGTCTGTTTATTCATTCCTTGTTTTCTGTTGAAATGCTGAAACGTGTGCCATCTGGTGAGGTCGTGGGTTTCTTTACCCTTTTCCTTTTCCTTTTCCTTTTCCTTTTCCTTTTCCTTCCCCTTTTGCTTTCACTTTACCTTTCTCTTTCTCCTTCTCTTTTTCTCTTTTTCTCTTTTTCTCTTTTTCTCTTTTTCTCCTTCTCCTTCTTTTTTTTGCAGGCAGAACCAATAGCTAAAAACTAATCCATGGGCAAGAGAATTCTACGTGCAGTGGTGTATGCACACTCATTTCATTCTGGACACAGTACTGGGCAACCTGCTCTAGGTGACCCTGCTTGAACCTGGGGCTGGACCAGATGACCACCAGAGGTGCCATGCAACCTGAACCATTCTGTGATTCTGTGATCCCTAATGCAATGCTTTCAGTTCCTCACTGAAGAGTGGCAAGAAGAAACATTTAGTCAGAGGTGCACTTTGGAGTAAAGGAAATACTGAGACTACCGAGTAGTTTTGGGGAGTGAGGCATAGCTCTGTCAGGTCTCAGTGGGCCCAAGGAAACCCTTGGTGTACTTCTGCTCTTGTGGTGCTCAGAAGATTCAGCAAGCTGGTGAAGATAGGCACCACTCTTTCATGGCCAGGTGCTTGATGGAGAACAGACAATTTTAATGACTGTAAGACAAGAGCCCTCTGAAAACAGTATAATTTAAAAAAATAAAATAAAATCTGTATTTACTTCACAGTGGTCACTCAGACATCTCATCATTTGCTGATGACACCAAACTGGGGGTGAGGTGGACACATCAGAAGGGAGAGCCATCTTTCAGAGACTCCTGGACAGGCTGGCAGAGTGGGAAAGCAAGAACTGGACGAAATTTAGCAAAGACAAATGCAAGGTCCTGCAGCTGGGATGACATAAACAAAGAGCCCAGTACAGGCTAGGATCTGTGTGGCTGGGGAGCAGCCTTGCTGAAAAGGACCTGTGGGTCCGACAAGGGTCTTGGGTGGACAACAAGCTGAACAAGAGTCAGCAGTGTGCCGCTGCAGCAACAAAGGCAATCAAAACTGCGGGCTGCATCTGCAGGGGCATTGCTAACACACAGATGCAATGACCCCACTCTACTTGGTGCTTGTCAGGCTGCCCCTGGAGTATTGTTTCCAGTNGGCTTCCCCTGGGATTTTGTTTCCAGGTCTGGTCCCAAAAATAAAAAAAAAAAAAAAAAGGACAGACTGGAGACGGTCTAAGGGAGGGCCATGAAGATGATCAAAGGGCTGGTCAACCTGCCCTGTGAAGAGAGACTGAAGTAGTTAGGTCTCTTCACCCTGGAGAAAAGTAGGCTCAGGGGCACCTCACTGCAGTAGTTCAGTACTAAAAGAGCAGCTACAAAGAGGACAGAGGC
>VXAL01010086.1:4506-17121 GCA_013399475.1 Chauna torquata | reverse complement strand
TATGGATTGACCAGTACTATTTAACCATGCCATTTGCAGTCAACTATCATAAAAATCAGTAAAGAAAATCATTTCTTAAAATGTGCAAATATTATTTTAGTGTTACCATTGATAATAAATGACCACTAAATATATGCTTATTATGTAAAGCTTTTTAAAGTACAATAAAAATACAAATTNTTTTATATATATAATACTCTATATGAATGTTCAACAAAGACTGAGAGAGAGGAAGACTTATGTTAACGTAGAACATTAAGGCCCCCATTCAGCAAGGTACCTGAGCACGTGTCAAACTCAGTAGAGGAATAATCCCATCCATTTCAGCAGACTTTCAAAGGTATTTGCAGAAGTACTTTGTTGAACAGGGCATAAAGATATACACATGGTGAATTTCATAATACATTGTTTGTGTAAACTGTAACCCTTAAGGACAAAACTGTAACTATCACAAAAAAACCTCCCATGAGACAAGGAAAAAATATCCAAAAGCTGATTTTTTTCCCCACATCTTTATGTTTTAAGGGGAAAATATGGGAGTTTTTAAAAGGATTAAATTGAACTAATGTGGAGTTTGGGCATCAAAACACTAATGATAATACTTTTCTAAGATAAGTTCAGGATATTATTTTATTGCTTATGTTAAAGATTAGTGAAGAGTATGCATAGACAGGTCAGCATTAAACTCATTAGCAGCTGAAAATTTTGGTGTGTAGTTGTTTGTGTAACATGAACAATTAGTGAAAATGAAGGACTTATTAACATATTGAATTTTTGCAGCAAGCTTCAAAATTATATTAAGACATAAAAGCAGTCCATGAAAATAATATTCAACAGAGCCTGACTGTGAACACTCAGGTGTTGAAAGTAACTTACAGAATTGATCTCAGTAAGCAGAGTGCCTGCTTGAGCATGAAATTACATAAATTCCTAGGTAGATGCAAGATCATAATTTTATTTTCAAATTATTGTTAGCATGTAATGAATTCCAAATTATACACTTTACAGTTCAGCTATAAAATATCAAAACAGAGGGCAGTTACTTTGTCATTTCTGCAATTTAGCAGCTCTTCTATGCTCATTAAACACTAATTAGCACACCAACAATTTGTTAGCTTCTAAAACGTGATTTAAGGACCTAAAAATCTTCTGGATTTTATAAAGTAATAACAACAGATATACAGTGTAATAACTGTACACAGTAATAAAAATTAATTACACAGCATTCAGATTTCTTTTAAGCATATATTAATGGTTAGCATTTTCTGCTTTTTCATTGCAATTGCAATTAATCATTTTACTGGTTGAACTTTAAATAATGTCTTAAAAACATCATTTCAAAATACTGCCAAGTAAAGCATTATGTAAAAATCATGCTTGCATGTCCGCAGAGAGAGGTATGTGTGAGCTTTCTGAAGAACTCCTCCAGGCTAATAGTCATAAAGCATAGTAAACTCGGGCCAAAGTGTGAGAGAAAGAAATACAACAGTGTAATTTAATTCATATTTCATAAACTTTTACATTTGTACAGGGAAAGACTGGAACTAAGATGGATTTTTACAGAAGCAAACCTCATATGAGTTTACACGTTGAAAAAAGCAATTTTTGGCACATGGATAATATTTGTGAATACATGTTCAGAATAAAAAAACACTGCGTAGGAATTTCACATTTAGTTTCTTGGCATCAGCATCTGCTGTCTAGTGGGTCAAGACAAAATACTGTGCCTTCAAGAGTTAATCCCATTTTGAACCCCTCCTGCAATGAAATAAGACAGAGAAATTATTCCTCCAGAAAATGCTTTCCTTTTTAATAACTTTCTAAAAACATCTAAATTCAAGCTTATTTTTAGCTCAAATTCTGAGCATTAGCACTTCTATGACTTTTCAAAAGGATACTTCACAGGATAATTCACAGACATTTGCATTATTTGGTCAGCAATTTTTTTCTACGTTTCTCTTAGTCATTAACATATAAAAGGATTTATCTGTGGTACAACAAAAGAAATAGTGTGTATATAAAATGAAGAATGTTTTATTAGAATAAAAATATTGAATATTCATATACATAAGGTGATAGAAAAGCAAGCTGTATTTGAACCAGGTTGTTCCCGAGTAAAATTTAACATGATTTATAAGCAGGAAAGATTAGATTGCTGTATGAGCAAAAAATTTATTATATTTACCCTTTATAGAGATCTAAGTCATGGGTATTGTTACTAACACCAGGTGTCTCTTACATTCAGTCATCCCTTATCTTAGAAGTAGTCCAACAAAAAGTAGTGGTACTCAACAAAATCTCAGAGGTTTGTTCTGAATCATTCACTGTGCAGTTACATTGACAGATGTATGCATCACAGCCTACAGTCATCTGAGCTTCACTACAAGGCAAATAAAATCATACCTGCTTTATTGCAAAGAACAAAGGGTGAATTTCAAAGGCATGTAACACTCAATGAAATAAAATACAATGCTCTTTGGAAAGAGCAAAGAAATGCTTAAAAAGTTCAGCTCAAAATGTCTCTTACTTCTATTTTATTAGCAGAAACACTAAAATAAGCTAGATGCTACCACCCCCTCTACTGAAAAGAACTTCTCTAAAAGTACCTGTACTAGGTTTACAAAATGTACTTAGCTTGCACCAATTCTAAAATAACAGCAGCACTTTCAATACAGGGAAAATGCTCGTTTTCATTTCTCATTTTCCTTTGAAAGAAGCTGAATATTTATGGCTTGACCTTCAAGAGAAAAGTCACCTCTGACTCCAGAAAATTTCAGTTTGTTAGGTGAAAGTATTGTAAAGCTGTAAGCAATTGGAAACACGGGATCTGAATAGAAATGCCATGAGAACATCAGCTCCAGTGGCACCTGTCACAATGTTCAGTTCAGTACAGTCTGAGCCTACAGTTCACTTGGAGAATTTTGATAATGTGCTATGAAATCAATACTGTGTGCTTTTATGAAGCAAGTATCTTGTAAACAAAATAAATCTTATTGTACGGCAATCTGTACTGGGACTAGGCATAAAGTCAAGTCTTTTCTCATAATGCTTAGGAGTACCTCAAGGGTATACCTTTTGGCTTTAAAAGATAAATCACAAGTCAAACCAGCTTCATTTCAAACAAATGTAAACCACAGGCTAGATTTTTTTAAAGTGTATGAATATTTAATAACCCCACCAGCTATGGCCATCAGAAGAGCAATGCTCTCCAAGAAATAGGATAAACTTCCTAAAGATAGTTACTAAATGATCTGAGATTTTCCAAGCAAAATCTGCATTTTCCTAATATTCATACTATGAGATGGTGGGCCAAGGCATTACTGGGGTATAAACCTTCTCCATCTGTGCTACCCAGTTTGCCTTGCCTGGGTGACATAGTGCTGCCAAAACTCTCTGCTATATTCGACTTTTTTTTTCTCCTCTGTACTCTTCAGCAAGCTAGCAGGAAGAGCGTTCAATGCAAAAGATATTTCAAGCAAACTGTGTGTGAAGTTCCAAGTCAAACACATCCTGTTATAAGTGGACATTGCTCATTTAGCCAAAGGATGTGGTTTAGTTGATGTAACTACAGTCAGAGGAGGTTTGCTTACACAAGAACACAAGTCCGAGGATTAGCCCTACAGTTTAGCCCGCTGAATCGTAAACCCCTCAGTTACAGTGTGTCTGGAACTCTAACCTTTTTAGGTAGTTAAAGCCTGCTTCCAGTTTTGAGGTTATAAAAAGGGTAGTTTGTGCTTCAACCTGGAGATGCTTGGTACAGCTGCAATAGTAGAAAGGCTACAGCAACTGGTTTAACAAGGACACGCAGCTTCATTCATAGCTCTCTAGAGAGCCCTTTCATAGTTGTGCCAGCCCTATGACCGAACATGCAACCTTTTCATGTCCTGCGTGCTCTTATCTTTCCTCTACATATTTGACCACTGCTTGTTGGTGACTTATGTAGCTGCACATCCAATGCTGTTTTTCTGGCCAGCTAAGAGCAAATCAGATCCGTGCATTTTGGAAGTGCTACTATCTCATTGCTGCTATGTTGATCGTGGAGAATTTTTTCAGTGTCCACCTGTTACATCACACAAAACTCATCATCATCACAGGCTCAGATCCTACAGTTACTAGTAGGGTCCAACTTTCAGGGCAACCACAGGGTCAAAAAGAAAGAGAAAAAAAAAAACATGCAGACAGGACATTGGGGCAATCTGGATAGCCACCAGGGCATTTTTCAGACTTCAAAAGAACATCGAATATAGGTTTATTTTTTTTTTTTTTATGAGTATTTAAGGTAGAGGAAAAGAAGCGTGTAGGATTATAAGCCAAGATACTCCAAGAAATCTGTATTGCCCCAACTAATATTCACATTAAATTAAATGTGACACTCAAAAAGGGAAAAATTCATAACATGCTATTCCAGCAGACTCTTTGACAAAGTGATTGCAATCTAATGATCAGGAAAGCACAGACTTCATATTTCCCACAGTCATCTCCATTCCCAGTCCCACAAGTTTTGCAAGCTAATTCCAAATTCTTCAATAATTCTGGAATCTGCAAAACTATACTTTGGCAAATATATGATAACTAAAAAAAAAAAAATCCAATCAGCTGTTTTCAGCCAAGCTGTAGGAGGACAAGGTTTTACAAAAAGATTCTCCTTTATGTCCAGACACAGCCGAACAGTGAGTAATGCAGGTAAGAGAATAAGTATTCTATGCTGCAGCTCTCACAGTAATGCAGAACACTTACAGCTTTACGTCCACTTTCAGGAATACAGTTTATATATACACACTTCTCCCAATTCTTATGGTTCCTACTTAAAGCTGCTGGATGATTATTATAATATCCATCATACAGCATATACCTACCTTCTCCTCTCTACTTCAAAACCCAGCATTCACAGCTGTAATAATAATGATGTCAGTTGGAATGACTGAGTAGTTACAAATTATGTTTTGTTTTTAACTTTTTCTAATAAACTGGATTAATGTAATAGGCAGAATATTTTTTCTTTAAAATGACATAGTCAGCACTTGGTACACATTACATACTACGTATATAAAATATGCACCATTAATTTTAATACTCAGCATTTTAAATATTAAATAGAAACTTTTCAGCTTCCAATAATGTGTTCTTAGCATAACACACTGCCTGTTCATCAAAAAACATGCGCACCGTGGCCTTCTGTACTTTAAAGGCTCAAGAAACAATAACTCCTCATTTGGTCAAAAAAGAGCTCAAATCTGTTGCTTTTCAGGGAATGCAAAAAAAGACCATCCCCTGATACTGGACAGGAGTGGGAAGAGGAAGGACTATAAAGTGTATTGTGCCTTGCTTCTGTGCTCATATCTTCATAATGACAGTGTCAAGTAACTTTTTTTTACTTCCAAGATGACTTCACACAAGTACTGAACATCTTAGTTACCCAGAAAAATAACAACAGTGTACTAACAGATGTGATGGGTCTCTTAAAGAAGCAAAGCTTATTTTCAGTATAAAAAGTAACCTGAAAACAACCCCTCTTCCAAAACTCCCACTTTTTCTTTTTTGCTTCTTTATGATAAAAAGATGTGAGCTATTCCAGTTAAAAACAACAAGCAGTAAAAGACAAGTGCTTCCATTTTATCACAAGGTATACATGCCAAAGTCAACCCTTCTGGCTCTGCCTGAGGTTAGCTTGTTTATCCCTTCACCACCTGACTTCTCTCAATGAGCTTAAGTGAGCACAAACACAATGAACCAATGATAAATCTACATGTTTCTGAGAAGGTAATTTAGAGGGCTGAGCATAACTTACTTCAGATGGAAGACAGACAAGCCTCCTGACTGCTTTGAGCTATGCAGGGAGAATGGCCTGCAGCTCCGGGAAGCTTTATGATATTAACTACCTTGAGATTTTAATAAATCATTGCAGCTGTTGCTGGTATGATTCAAGATCCAGGGAAACTTCCCCTCACTGCAAGACTTCTGGGAAAATAGATTCATTTTATTAATGTCTGGATGCAGTCAAAATAGAGAGGATGAAAATATGTTTCAGCATAAGGGTGGGGAAATGAGAGGTTGGAGAGTTATCAGAGAGAGGTCTGAGCTGTAAAACTCAGATCTCTCCAAAAAGATCAACCAAGGTTGGACTGAGAAATGGAAGAGAAAGAGCTTAGCTGTGAAATGTGGATCCTCCCTAAAATTTAAATGTAAAGCTGTTCCCCCAGGAGTCTGTGAATTTGATCTGATCTCATTAAGTTCAAAATATCCAATGCAAAAGAAAAGCACCTGCTATTTAAGAGTTTATTCCCCAATGCCTCTTCTGCTGTGCTGTGCTTTTCTTTCCCATTTTGCTTACGTGTCACCTTCCAACACACATGTACTCTAAGACAGCTTTTCTGCAGACTGGGGCGTGCTTGCTGAGGCATTTGACATATCTCAATATGAGGAATGGGACTGGACTGAGCTGCTCCACCCAGTCTGCCACTGGCTGGCACCGAGGCTGCTTGCTTGCCACTCTGAGTGCAAGTTAAGCTGAATTTAACAATACCCTCTCAGAATAAGTTTATATTTGGAACTATTAGATATTTTATTAAAAAACTGACATTTATACGTTGATTGAAATACATATTTACTGACACTCAGGCTGTACTTTGAAAATGTGAAGACAATAGCTCCCTTAACTTTGCACTTCCACAGAAAAAGCTTACATTTTTCTTTCAAATACCAAATTTTAGACTTCTCAGAGCACATTACATGCTTTGTGATTTTACCTTTTGTAGCAGCCGTTTCACCTTCCTTCTTATAGGCTATGTCTAACAACCACTGACCTCTAGCACAGCTATCTTGGGACCATTGCAAGTTTTCAAGTAATTATTTCCAATTAAAAGCACATTTACATATGTGACTGTACTAGTACAAAAATCTATGTATCAAAGGTTTTGTGTAGACCATTTCATCAATGACAATCCAAAGAAGAAAATTGGACATTTCACTAGCACACATGGAAAACAGACAGCAAGGAAAATGAAGGCTTAGTATTATCAGCTGATAAGACAGATGAAAGAAAACTCAAATCAGCTGTCCCTACCTTAAAAATTGTATGCTTCTAAAAATGAAAATGGCCCTGACTTACAGAATTGCATATATAAAATATAAACCTTAAAAGCCTTATACATAATGTACACTTATACGCATAAAAATAAAAACCCCAGACATGAACGCATGCACATTTCAATTGTAAATGCTTTAAATCCCATTATTAAAATATGATATACCAACCATCGCTGACGCTGGGCACCCAGGAAAGCATAAGAAGATAAAAGAGATATTAGGAAAAAACATGTTTCAATCTGTATTTTGCACCACTGATTCACATTAACAATCTATAGAAAGACTTCTGCATGGCAGCTAAATCTAACAGTGACTTACTTACAAAGTGGTGGAAGGATGTCACAGGGAAGTAACTGCACACAGCTTTTGCTTTGGCCAAAGTCAGAAATGATTTTTTTTTTTTTTGCACATCCTGTCAGCTTTGCCCTTGATCTCAACTATATTATATATGAACAAGTTTTACACCAACACAAAGACCCACTGATTAACTTCCAGTAAAAGTGTCAGGGTATGCTAGACTCTCTGTAAGACTAGTTTATAAATCACACAAAGCGAGAAAAAATAAAACATTCACGTGCAGGGCAGACTACCTAACTAAGGCAATATTTTTTGCAATATGACATAGCAATGCATTAAGGTTTTATTTTGTTTTATTATTCTTAGATCAACAGAGTAGAAACTGATGAGTTTTCCATTTTATGGCTTCAAAAATCTTTGAAAAAGATTTCTGCCGATCCATGTGCTGATGCTTCATAAAGTGGTAACACCTAGAAGACAGTCTAACAATTTATAATTTCGTCAAAACGTCATCTGTAATAAGAACTCAGTATGTGATACTTACCTATAGCCACAGGATTTTTTCTAGTATCCACAGATACTGTAGTTCACTAAAACAGGCTATACGCAATGCAAACATTGATATATATCAGTGTGAGGTGTGAAAAGATTTGGGCTTTTTTTGGTTCTAAACGGCTTGGTAATAACATTATGGCATTCACAAAACATAAGTAATTTTAACGTAAGTGCAAAGAAGCCAGCTTTGGCTTCTAGCTACGATCTGAAATGATATGGGCCAAAGTGCAGATGAGCAAGAATATCTATTTCTTACTTCACAGTGAGTGGAGTTTGCCAGTGGTGCCACCCTAAAACTGATATGGAAAATTAAATTTCCCAACGAACAGGAATTCCAAAATTTTACTTACGAAAATTAAACAACTTAAATTGTATTAAAGCCATTTAAAAATGTTTCTGCTGCTCTCCAGACAGAAGAGAGGAACTCAGAGAGCCTGAGAGCTAGCTCTTGTACTTTGTGGGCTTCTCAAGATACAAGAGGTCTGCAGGCCCTGGGAACACTTCCTGCTAAGGAGACAGGATCCTAGAAATTCAAGTTCCCAGTATTTTCAGCCTTCTGTTTTGCTGGCAGGCTGCTGAAAAAACAGATAAGCAAGTTGGCAAGGAATTAGCCATTTGGAAAGTCTAATCGAGAAGAGTGACTTGGTCCACAACTTGAAAGCTTTCTTCTAGCACTGCTTAAAAAGTGGGTTAATATCTGAAGAGATAATGTATTTCAGAATCAACAAACATTTTCTGATGAAAAACCACACCAATTCTAAACTCTTGAATCAACTCTCAACAGTTTAAGTCCCAGAGTGCCAGAGTCAAATATGGCTATTTTTAAAGGCAGCAGAAAACTGCTAAAGAATAACACGGTCAATGCATCTGTAGGTCTCTTCCCTCAGCTCTTTCTTAAAGCTTGCTCAGTCCTTTCCCAGGCAGGAGTAGCAGTATCCATTTTGCTTACACTGCTGAGAAGCCTTAAATAAGTGCAGGTGTCTGTATTAACACCATGGACTAACATTTGTAAGGACCTTCAGGCAGACAAATTCCAATTCCAACTCAGAGTCCATAGGTACAAAATGAAACAGTCAATTTTTTTTCCATGTATTTGTGTGCGCGCAGTCTGGCATACATCTTTAAAGTATTTTAAAGATGTATTTCAATAATATTCATATGTCCATTAAAAAAATGCATAACTGATAACTCAATAGTTACCTGCATCTCGTCTAGTTTGGACTGAATGTCCGGAGGGAAATCTCCTGCTCCACAGCTAAAAGGGTCAAAAGGTTCTGCTCCAAAAAGGTCTCTCTCTGGAACAACAGAAAAATGAGTCACTGAGAGAAAAGGTATGAGCCATGACAATAGCTCTTTGAAAAAGTCAGCTTACTTCTCCTTACATGCTGAATAATAGCACCTCCAGATATGCAATTGACTAACTGTAATTTTTAACATCCGAATTTGAAAGTCAGGTCTTGATTATTTTTCTAAACCTTGATACTCAACTATTTTTTCCAAGAACATCATCAACTTCTGTTTAAGCCTCCATGTAGTTTTTGTTAAATGCTTGTGCCTTCAAGAGGAATTTTAAGGACCCAATGAGAAGAAATTCCAATTTGAATAAGGGAGCTCCTACTGAAGTGCCTTCTGGAACCAGGGTGTATAGGAGTTTCATAAATGAAGAGGGAACAAATGGATGTCAGCTGTCAAATTTCATCATAACATTGTGTCAGAAGCATATGCTCACAAACAAATTAGCCTTCATATCTCCTGTCTGTCACTTCTCACCATCAGGTTAAGGCCTTTGTTAAAAACAAACTACCGCCCTTACTCATGGAAGGTCAGGCCTTCATTTGATAGAGTTTCTCAGTGCACAACTGGTATTAACTAAAACTAATTACCAGGGTTGTAAAACCTAATTAAAGAAGAACAGGCAAGAAAGAGTGAAAGTAGAAGACCACGAAAGGTCACTTACCCTAAAATTCCACTAAATCTGTATCCATAAATATGACTGCAAATTTCTCTCTATCACAACCGTACTGTTTCTCACTTTTAAAAAGCTGGATGCTTTCTAGTGCTGAGGTTCTTTTTTGTTTTGTTCCATTTCTTTTTTGTCTGAAGAAAAGGAAACACCTCCAATTCCATTTTTTTTTCTTACTAGAACAGTGTAATGCTAGCTCTTCTCCACATCTGACACCCAATTTTTTTTTCTTCTCAGTAATAGGGATTTCTTTTTCTCTACATGTAACAGTGCCATCTATATACACTTGTTCTATCCCACTTTGGGTTGACCAAAACTAGCATGAAATTCATTTTGCTAACACAATCCAACCACATTGATGGCAACACTTAAAAAACAAAGTTATGCCGAACTCTGCTGAAGAGAATATTAAAACCATTATCCCACCCCCTAATCTTCATGGTTGTCCAGCAAGAAAGCTGGTAATCATACTATCTAACTAAAAACAATGTTAGCTTAAAAGAGCATGAGAGTGAAAAAGGGCTATTAATATCTTTGAAATTAATAGCTGATTTTCTGGTTTAGCCCAAAATTTTACCTTAACATACAAGATATGAAAGCTGACAATTGAGTACCCAAGACAAAATCCATGTCTTAGTGTTACCAGTCATGTTATCAATGCTGAAGAGCCTGCATATAGCTAAATATAAGCGTTTATTTTGGCATCCATGGAGTCCAGATTTTAGACTTGTACTTGTCTAGGCTCTTCAGCTGTTTATTGTGCACATAAATCTCCATGGATTTTGACCTAATCATTTGGTGTTACCAGACTGCATTGCACAGTATATATCTTAAATAATTAACAGCTACCATCGTTCCCATAATAAAGTACAGAAACAAGCAGGAATGATTAATTACATATTTTAAAAACTGTAGCTAAACAGCTACAAACTGTCACATGGGAACAGGAGATGGCCCAGGCTTGAGAAACTTATTCCAAAAGCCCATTTAAGCCAAAAAAAATCTAGTCTTTCCTGGCAGAGTCAGACCACCTTCATGCAAAAGAGACTTTAACTAGGATAATCTAATGCAAAAATTGGGATCTACCTCGCCCCTTGCCTCTCTCACAGCCAAAATGGGTCTGCTCCAGTGTAACCAGTGTCCTTACATGCTCTGATGCTCCTACTCAGTGACCTTCAGATGTGTTGTGGCTTTAACTTTCAACCTAACCTCTACTGGAGAGAAAGTGATTATGCTTTATGTCCCTCTATTTGTTCATTATGTAGGTCCATTTTTTTTTTTCCCCGTTCTCTTTTTCATAGGTTCTTTTTACCCTAAAAAGGAGCCGACAGTTTTCTGTCTGGTCAGACAGCTAAAAGCAGCCAGTTTCAACACCAAGCCTTTGCAAACATTCAAGGAATGTATTTATGAAAGAACAGTAAAGAACACAACTCTTTCATTTCTTAGCACTGAAATGACATCACTATTTTTGAAAGCAAGTATTTTCTACATTATTCTGGACATTTTCTTACTCATGCTTAATTATTGTGCTTTTATTAATGACAGTACCGAGCTAAATTAGCCGGAGAATGGCAGAAGCTTTAGCTCCTTAGGTGGAACATGCCTTCATGTGAAGGATTATTTCATTCACACTGTTATTCAAGACGAACTTTAATATTAACCAGAGAGTAACTTCTTGTAAGAGATGGAGCTAATAAACCCCGTATGGAATCGAATTAAAAATAGATAAGTATTTCCTAACTGAATTTCTGTGAAATATTTTGGGAACTATCTCTATTACAATTTGACAACCATTTCAGGGAAATGGCTGTAGAAGTGCATAGCACAACTGCTTTTCTGCATTTAAAGTTTCCATGTTATATGAGAAATTGCATTGCTAAGAGTCTGGGAGAAATAATGTACCATGAAATACTTTCAATAACATCATCAGTATTCCTGTTATGAACAGAACCTGAAGAACACATGGAAACTGGATGAATACTAAAATTTAGTCACTGCAGAGCTCCACTGTTGCATGGGAACACCATGCAACACCAGCTTCTCTGCTGGTGTTCACTCTGCTGTTCACTTTGGTTCACCTTTTTAGAAGAAACAGGACAAATGAGCAATATTTTATTTCATGCTGGAGTATTTGCATGAAGATATATTCAATATAACAAGAACATCTTGCCTGGCACACTTTCCAAAATAATTGTAGTGTAGATAGGCATTTCTTTCTCCAATACAAAGCAACTGGTAAGCCTTTGAAAACAATCCCTTCAAACACCACACATAATTTACCTCTCCCTCATTCTGGCCAATCCTAATCCTTCCTGGATGGAAATAAATTCATTGCTTGGGAAATCAACCAACAAATTCAAAACCATGAAATGCTAATATTTTACATCTGTAACTCAAACCACAGAAAGACATGAACAGATAATAAATTCTTGTTTCTGTGACTGATCTGACATTCAGGAGAAGAAAGAAGAAATACTGGAAAGTAGCAGCCTGCAATCTGTAGTAAACTCAAATCTAGGAAGAATTAACCAAAGCTCTAAAAATATTTGGATTTTCTGCTGTATTTTGCATCCCAGTCTTCTTTACATTAGCTGTCATCCAGACACAGACTTATGCTGATATATGCTTTCCCCAGAAGTCCTGGAGCAGCTGTGATGACAAATAAAAGTTAATCACACTGAAGATAAGCACCCAAAAAAATATTTGGTCCATTA
>VXAL01010085.1:62446-75680 GCA_013399475.1 Chauna torquata | reverse complement strand
TGAATGTTACATAAATGTTTATTATATGAGACCATTTACTCTCAAACCAGAAAAGAACATTTCTGTAGATTTGAGTGTAATCTAGAAGAGAAGAGAAGAGAAGAGAAGAGAAGAGAAGTCTTTTATCACCCTCTCATTTCAGTGAATTATGTTTATGGAGTTCTTTTACAACTGAGAATCTGGTTTCACCCTAAATTGCAAAGGAACAAAGTCTCAAACACCTTTCAGTTGGCTGTCATTACATTTGATGTCTCTTTCTGACCAAGTTGTGTGACTTAGCTCCTTGTAGCATTCAGTAGCAACCTCCTATTCATAACTCATAAATGATCATATCTCAGCAGCGCTCTAGGAATCAGATGATATATTTTTGCTTTCAGTATATATCTTACTGTGCATGTTTGCCTTTTTCCTATAACCTCATTTACTTTTTACTTCTCCATTTCTTTGAGCATCTAGCTATCCAATCTGAGTTAAAAGACATGTTTAATGATGTATAAAACACAAGGAAAACAGATGTAAAAAAATTCTAATACCTGTATGTGAAATGCTACTGTGGTTGAAATAATACGTCACACACAAAATCCTTATCTATGCCACACTCCTTCCTCATGGCAGTGAAGGAGGTAAACAATGGAGATTAACTGCTCTCAAGCAGAAGACTACCATCCAGGTCTGCTACAGAGTGGAAATATGTCGTACCGACCAATTTACAGGATAAAAGTTGTAACAAAGCTTTTTTTAGCTGTAAAGAAAGACAATGTTAACATAAAAGCTGGTATCAGCACTTCTCCAACAGGTGCCACTTAATCTCAAACATTTTCCTTGACCTAACCAGGATCTCCTTCGCTTTTGTAGCCAAGCCTCAGAAAACAACTGTTTTTCGCACTTTGCAGCTCCATGCACTACTACCACTCTTAGCTCCACGCTTGCCACAGTTGTCTCCTCACCACTATTCCTTGCTATACATCCAGGACCAAGGTAGCTCATCTGGTACATTCCTTGGAAAAGAAACTGCAGTCTAAATGAGAACCTTAAATACCAGGCTTGAAGTGTTTTCCTTTATTTCCGAATATCTCTAAAATGTAGTTTCCTTAAAAAAAAAAAAAAGCACATCAGTTTAGTGGTCCCTACTAGGCTACAAAAAATGTCGGTTTAAATCCAGTTTTTGCTTCAGTCTGGCCCTGCTTAGGTAAGCTTATTGTCAAAAATCCAGCCTAACATGCTTCAATCTGAGAAGAAAAAGGAGGAAAGAACAGTAATGAAAAGCAAAGGTAGAGAACAGTGTCCTTTTGTTTGTAAACAAAAAAGCCCCAAAATAAACTAAAAAACCCTCTCCTTGTTGTCTCCCTTCCTCAAATGCAATCAGTGTAATTGCAGGGATGTTAGACCACAAGATGGAAGGGAGGTTGCACACAGGGCCATAAAAACAAAGTTTGTGCTCTCCAATCAAATCTTCTTTTCCCTTGTGAATTACTTCTGCTTTTCCAACTCATTCATTTTATTTTCTTTTCTCAAGCATCCTCTCATTAGAATTCAGTGTCTACACTAAATTTGCTCCTTGACTGACAGATTTTTTTTCCCTTATGTCCATGCTTGGCAAGCATTTAATAGTAATTAAAGATTTCTCTAGTCTATTCAAAGGGGATACAGATAATCAACAGGCAGTGACTTTGATTGATAGTCACTGTCATGAAAACTGGAAGATGAAACCTTTGAGTGAATTTTATTGAAGAAAAGCTCTAGATAATGTTCCAAACTACGACAGAGACATTTTTACCACATGCCAGTGTTGCTCAAAGATGGTACAGACTACCAGAGACTGGCACAATGAAAGAGATTTGCTGCAGCCATCTGAATTTCTCAGTGATCTCATTTGCCCTGGGAGTATTCTCACCTTCTCAGTACTACTTTAGACTGCTTAGTGGGGTATGGCACATCGAGTGAAAATGCTGAGCAATAAAACTATCAGCGAAGCAACCTTCATTGCTAAGAAATTAAGACAGAAAGCAAATCCCACGGTTTTCAAAATAATGACAAGAGATAACAAAAGCAACAGCAATGGTAAAAGGGCAAGAACAGCCAAAGAGTCTCCATGGGTCATCACTGGAAAACATTATTTCTGTATACATGCACTTGATTTACTGCTGGTTACGTGAGGTCTATAGCACAACAAAAGTTAATAAATCGTTGCTCTGGATTACAGCCCCAGCATCTGTCCTTTATCAAACAAGGCAAAGCTTTGTAAATTACCAGGAGAAACAAGTGGTGACCATACAGCATGCCTGGGAGAATCTCATAAATCCCTATTCAGCACACTGTTTAGGTTCATTTCATTTTCAGGATTATTACAGCTCACAAACACTTTATAGTAACATTTATCCTCTTGCCTCAATTACTGACTTTAGGATCAAGTTACTATCACTTTTGCTTCTTGCACTAACAGATGCATTATCTCTGATTTTTGAAGTAGTGCTAGTATGTCTTTGGCAACAGTCTAGTACACCTACTAACTTAAAAGGAGAAGCAACGGCTACAGAGTGATCTTATAAAAGACCCTAGGCACTTGCATTTGAGGAGAGACTAATTGTTTATTTATATGAGAGGGAAGTGATAGGAAAACCATTATAAGTTTTTGACTTGGTACTGAAGGCCTTGTATTTTCTTTTTCTGAAGTAAAATTGCACCAAGCATTTTTTTTATGTCAATGAAACTTATTCAGAGTTGAAGAGAAATATTCATTTGTGGCAGGATCAAGTAGAGTAATTCCACTGAAGTGACTAGACCTCTATATCAGCAGGAACAGTGTCACAGGATCTTACTCCTATGCACATGAACGTGAAACTTAAAGTAACTTCATGGGTTGCATCTCAAAACCCAGCCTGGAAATATTTGAGAATTCTGAGATTTATTGTTTGCAGCAAATGAAGTGAGGTTATGTGTATTTAGAAAAATTTAAAAACAGAAAACACAAAAAACTCTGCTTCAAAATTAAAGAGAGGTGATTTAACTCAATGGGTTTATCTGAAGTTGAAATCTACCATTAATTCCATCTTCAAACAAATAAAAAAATATAAATTCATACAGTTGATACATGAACAGCCACTAGTAATAAACACTACACTAAAATTCCTGGTGTACTGAAAACTCATTTCTGATTTCCATTTATTAATGCGTTACATAGCATGACTTTACATCTGAGACAAATTTGGCCATTTTCTCCTTCTTTTGAAGGACAGACAAGGAATACATTATACATTTCTGCTATAAATCTTGCAGTGAATGGGATCTGTAAGAACTCTTAAAAAAAAAAAAAGGCAAGTTCAAAGAAATGTGACTATCCATGGGGGAAGACTGAAGTCACATTCAATTCATTTCACAGTCCTCAGTCACTACTGTAGAAACTGTCTCTCTTAGAGGCAGTCTTTACATAAATACTGGCAGAGTTCTTTACCCCAAATGTTTAAGAAATCTCTCAGTCATCCTAAATTCATGCCATGGAACCCACAAAAGATAAGACACAAGTCTTAATCAAAAATTCTGTAGGAAGATCACAAGAGAACTGAGTTCAGTACCCTGTATAGCTGAAATCTGTTGTGTTTTTTGTTCGTGTTTCTTTTGTTTGTTTTTAGATTTAAAACTGGGTAGGACCTCCTAGGTACTGAAGTTACCATACTAAAATACATCCTTGCTCTAGACAAGGTAAGGAGTGATGGAAAAATAAGCAGCAGGGTCAAGCTGTGGTTCATCAAGAACATGGCTGAAAGCTGCTGCTACTTGACAGCAAGCTACAGGCCAGATTTATAAACCATTGATACTAAAGGTAAGTAAGTTCTTCACATTTAATTCACCTACATAGTCACAATCTAGATTCTGAAACAGGCTAGAAAGCCATGAGACCCCACAGGGGAAATACCCTGGCTAAGAAACAGAGCAGAACAGGTCTCTGTCAGCAACCACTGCTCTGGCCAGAAGCTGCAGTTTCACCCTTCACCTAGAGGCCTCTTTTCCCAGCTGCAGGCTGTGAGTGTTGTGAGTGGTAACAAATTACAGCCCTAATATAAGTCTTCCTTCTTAAAGTATACCTCTTCTTTTTCCCTTCTCAACAATACAGATTTGGTCAGATTCTTCCCACTTACACAAACTGTTGAGAGCCACAATTGGTAGAGATTTAATGCAAGTGTGGAAAATTCAAATGCATGCCATATAAAAAAAAAACATACAAATAGTTTTAATCAGGAGTACACCAGTAGGAATTCATTATCCAAGGAATAGCCTTAAGACTAACGAGAGCAACTTGTAAAAAGGGTATAAAGGTAGTGTTATTGTCCACTCTCCTTGCGGTGTCTATTACTAAAAATATTTTCAGTAAGTTTCTTTTCCTTTAAGATGGCCCCATTTGTCACAAGATTGAGATTCAGAAGATAAGGGCTTCAAAGTTTCTGAAAATGGCAAATAAGTTGCAAAGAATTTGCAATCCTCACTTCAGCCCATATTAACAGTCTGCTGTTCTACTTGCTTAACTGATAAGTCATTCTACTTGCTTCTCAACTTTCTGCTTCCTTCTAGCCTCACTAAATTGCCATTCACAAGTGAAATAGTTACCCATACAAAACAAACTGTTAGGAAGACCGTAACTCATACAGCTTGACATTATCTGAGCTCATTGTATTAGAGGCTAGCAGGACTGCTAGAACTAACATTCTTGCTATAAAGCGTCTGATGCATCACTCCCAGTGAGGAAACAAGATGAAGAAGAAATAGAGGAGGGAGCCTAAAGAATGAAAAGAATATGCACTTATTTGCTATTCATATTTAGAAGTATGAGCTGCTCAATGCAGAAAGGAGGCCCCATGTAGAGCAAACAAATGTATAGACATCTATCAGTCTTGAATTCAAATATCAGACACCTATGTTCCTGGAACTTAATGAGTTTACTAATTGACTGAGCTGCAGCCACACTGCACATGCATGGTTTTGGCCAGCTGTGTATAAAAAAAACCTGTTAGCTCAAAGACATTTTCAGTACAATACAAATGTGAACTTAAATGTGCAGAGAGCCAGTTAATACAGCTGAGATGATGCATGCAAAGCTATGAAGCTAACTGTCTGAGCACTTAATAAGGAAAAAGACAACAACTAGGTCCACAAAGGATGAGCAGCATAAGAGTAGAAAAAAAACCTGAGACCGCATGGTTAGCAGTGGATATATTTTTCTGCAGGACATAAGATGTGTTTATAAAATAATTCAAATAAAGACTGCTTTGATGGTCCTATTACAAGCTACTGGCCTATTCAGACATCATTTGCAGTTATGGCTGAAAGACTTGGCTTAACCTCTTCATTTAAAGGTCCTGTACTTGCATCCCCCTTCTCTTCTAGCATAAAATTCTTTAACATTTATGGCTTGCATTTTCAGTCAAAGAATTGGCACGCTGTGAGGCAGATTGTAATATCAGTATTCAGACCAAGTATTTTGTACTGTGTCTAGTGCCACAACAGCCAATAGGACCACTGAAAAAGATTCAACTCAATCTAACAGACTAATGCACAAATTCAGTGATTGAAGATGAAGTTGAAAATGTTATTAAAGATTTTTTTTTTTTAGAATAGTCATAGTTACCTCTTGAGACAACATCCAGTTGATCTGACGGCTTTTAAATGACGGGAAAACTAAGAATCAAGTGCAGATGTCTTCCTAAAGTACACATTCTAACTCAACTAGAAATTTGCTATAATAAAAGAATTCGGGATCAAAATCCTGTTATCTATGACCCCATATTTGGAAAAGCATTGTCTAAGATTAACTTGAATCTTATTTTAAAGTGGTTTAAGTAAAAGTGATGTGAACCTCTGAATATACAAGTCTAGGTTATCTAAAACTTCACATAAGCTAAACTTAAAAGGTTCTTAATTAAAAATAGTTTAAGACTTTCAAGACTGCCTGAACTGAATAATTTGGTTGAAATTCAAATTTCAGGATAAATCTATGTAATGTTTCTTACACAGATTAACACTTTATTATGAAGGAGACTGAATAACAAAGATGTTCCTTTACAGACTTAAAGAGTATCAGAATGTTACAGTTCATCCCTATCTTTGGTACAAATCCATAGTCAATGAATGCAAAAAAGCTGTCTATGATAGCTTACTCGCAGTTCACCTAAACAATAAAAATGACAATCTTCTAAAGAAAGCTAAAATATTTTAATGGCTTAAAATACACAGGTCCCTTATTGCTCATACACACTAGCCATAATATAATTACATGTTACACGGTGATAGTTAGCTATCATAACACTATACTTAGAAACAGTATTGATAGCATTCATGATTCCTTTATCTGACAAAAAGGCATGGATGAAATAGTGCTTAGATAAAATCGCAAAGCATGCAAAAACTCAGAGAAGGACTGGCAAACGGATAGAATAGTTCGGTTGGAAGGGACCTACAAAGATCATCTTGTCCAGCTACCTGACCACTTTAGGGCTAACCAAAAGATAAAGCATATTATTAAGGGCATTATCCAAATGCCTCTTGAGCACGGACAGGCATGGGACATCAACCACCTCTCCAGGAAGCCTGTTCCAGCGTTTCTCCACCCTCAGAGCAAAGAAATTTTTCCTGACATCTGGTCTGGACTTCCCCTGGCACAACTTCGTGCCATTCCTGTGCATCCTATCATCAGTTACCAGGGAGAAGAGACCAATGCCTCCTTCTCCATTTCTCCTCCTCAGGAAGTTGCAGAGAGCAGGGAGGTCATCTCTCAGCCTCCTTTTCTCCAGACTTGATGACCCATGTGTCCTCAGCCTCTCCTCACAGGACATGCCTTCCAGCCCTTTTCCCAGCCTTGTTGCCCTTCTCTGGAGGCTTTCAAGTACTTTAACGTCCTTTTTATGTTGTGGAGCCCAGAACTGCATGCAATATTCAGAGTGAGGTTGCACCGATGCTAAATATAGCAGGAGAATCACCTCTTCTGACCAGCTGGCTATGCTGTGTTTAATGCACCCCAAAAGGTGGTTTGCCCTCTTGGCTGCCAGGGCACACTGCTGGCTGTAGTTGAGCCTGCGGTCACCAGCACCCCCAGATCCCTTTCTGCTGAGCTGCTCTCCAGCCACTCATCTCCTGGTCTGTACCTGGGTCTGGCATTACTCTGTCCCAGGTGCAGAACGTGGCATTTTCCTTTGTTGAACTTCATGACGTTGATGATTGCCCAGCGCTCCAGCCTATGTAGATCCCTCTGCAAGGCCTCTCACCCTCCAGAGGGTCAATAGCACCTTCTGGCTTAGCATCACCAGCAAAGTTGCTCAGGATGAACTCCACTCCTGCATCCCGATCATTGATCAAAATGTTGATCAGAACCAGCCCTAGAACTGAGCCCTGGGGGACACGGCTAGTGACGGTCCACAAGCCAGATGTAGTCCCATTTGCTACAACGCTTTGAGCTCTGCTGTTGAGCCAGTTCATCACCCAGTGTAGCGTGAACCTGTTCAGCTCACAGCTGGGCAATTTGTCCAGAAGGATGCCGTGAGGGACAGCAAAGGCCTTACTAAAATCCAAGAAGATTATGTCTGCTGCCTCCCCTTCATCCACCAAGTGGGTAACCTTATCATAGAAGGAGATCAGATTTCTCAGGACTTTCCCTTCGTGAAACCATGTTGACTATGCCTGATAATAGCTTTGTTCTTCAGGTGCCCTTCAGTGGCACCCAGGACAGTCTTCTCCATAACTTTTCCAGTGACTGAGGTAAGGCTAACAAGACTGTAGTTTCCTGGGTCTTCTTTCATGCCCTTTTTGTAGATGCTACTCCAGTCATACCTTCCATAGAAGGGGCCATCCAGAACCACGTGATCACTGTCCCTGCCATACAGAATGAGAAGCTAAGACAGTAGAGACATGGTTAAGCCGTGCTGCAAGTTCTTTAACTCAGTCAGAAAGAAACATTGACTGGCAATAGCTTCTACAGGTGCTCAGACTTTCCTTACACACTCCTACTACCATTGGAAAGCTGTCAAGCCTTTCTACCTTTTCAAACCAGTGCTAGGAAAACCTGTCATCCCTTTGGGTATATTAAAGGGTTGAGGAAAACGATGTTGTATCCCTACATTGTTGTGGACTAGGCTTTCAGGTTTCCACTGAAACTTACGTCCAGCTCCAGCAGATGTCGCATCTGTAGGGTACAGACCCCATCTGTTATTCATACCTGTGCAGGCCCCATTAGCACTACTTCCATGCAGCTGAATGCTACAGCTGCCCATCACTCTCACTATTAAAGCCAGAGGAGGGAAGCAAGACATTAAAGCTTTTCTCTTGCTAGCCAGATGTGTCCCTCTCCCAGTAGCCACTTCATACAAAGCTTTAGACTGCATATTGTTTCAGAGAGACTAAACATCAAGTTTCTCTTGAAGACAAAATTTTCTTTGATTCCCTGAAGCCTTTCATGCAAGCTGGGATTTAGGCACACAGGTAAAGCGGGAAAGGAGAAATTGTTCCATTACTGCCTACATTATGTCTGCAAATAAATGGCTCCGTGCTCCAGGCCGACTCTTTTAACCAACAAAGCCAGCTACGCATTTGCAAAAGGTTACACTACATTCTTTACAAAAACATCCCCATTTAGATCGATCTGAAATGAACTTCCCTGCATTAGACTGCTAACCTGTAGAACATTCTGGCTGCGGCTTTTTATCGATTCTACCCAACAGTATTTTGACAAACAAGTTTAACATCGAAACCAACAGTTGCAATTTGGCAGCCAGGAGTTTTCTCTCTTTCATTTTAATAATGTTTCTGCCAGCACTCACTGTTCTTGTTATTCAAGGTACAGCAGCTATAACTCATGTCTGCTGGGGCATTATTGTATGTATACTTTGGAGTAAAGAGGGCTCTTAGGATGTCTAATATGATGTCCTTTGCAATCTGTTATTAAAGTATGGATCACCTTGGCAGTTAATCATACCATTATGAATGCTGAAGACATGAAAACCAAGAGGGATTGAAAAGTGTATGTTCCCAGATGAAGAAAACCTATTCCAAAACACAGGGAGACCAGCAAAGATATGTTTTGAGCTATGTTAGATTGGTGCACAAAACCTAAAAAATTTAATCAAAAGGGCTTTTTCTAAATAGCTTTTTGTTACAGTACTGGGAGAGGAAAGGAAAGCATACTCCCATCTTCTGCTAAGAATGGGGATGTAAAAGGAAGAATTCAGTGCATTTAGATGAAACCCAATATAATTAAAAAACAATAGATAAACACATCAGTCCTTTATTTACCTACACTGTCATTTTAAGCTAGAAAAGGCTGATGCATTTAGTCAGTCATCAGTACTACATAGCATCATTAATCTCTTGCTTGTTTATGCATTAGTGTTCGTTTTACTTTCCTTCTGTGTACTTTGCTGCCACCTCCAGGATACTGTGGTTATAACTGGAAGTTTAAAAAAAATCTGATCAACTGAGAGTTACTTTGCTCTGAGGTACAATATTTCAAATTGTAAGCATGGCTTTAGTTTCATTAATAAATTCACCAGAAATCTGTTTGCAGACAACATTCACAAGCAAGGGTGCCAAGATGGCTTACAGATGCAGAAGCTGCAGGCTACTTGTTAGAAAGTAAAGTGGTGCTTTAAAATAATAGCCTATTTAGCATAATGCATAATGCCAATTTACAGAGGAAACCCTTGAAGATATTTATGGCATGCATACATTCATTCCAGAGGATTCTTTTGTGATTGTTATTCCACATAATTTCAGGAAAACAAAGAGTAAACAGTTCTTAAAAGGAAGTATTCTACAGGGGTTTTTGTTTGTTTTGTTTTTTAAGCTATATAGGGAATTCAAGTCACACTGCTAGCCCACTAGAAATAGGAAATTAATGCAGGTGAAACAAAGGTTCAAAATCCTCTCGAACAAGTAGCAGTGGCAACCTTTGTCCTCCTCTATTAATGAGAGAATCAAGTTCAAGTGGATGGAATAACGGGTATCATCAAGGAATTCATTTTTCCAAAAAACTGCAATAAAATGTTAAATCTCAGTGCATAGTTGTACAAACTCGACTAGAGAGAAGTTTGCCCTAGAATTAAGACTAAAATTAAACTAAATCAACATTTGTTAAGATGCTATACAACTAGTAATATCTGCTTAATGTAAGTTAAGTACAACAGCAAATTTTTTTTCATGTAAATCTTTCCATTCTTCTAATGTTTTCTGTTACCTTCCTCTGTCTAATTTCCTGACATTATATCAATGTATTTATTCTGTACCGTACTCTCTTGACTGCACATCATGCATCTTCACTTGGTCACAACCCCAAACTATATCTACATTAGCAATACACTGATAAGTTACCTACCTCTCCATCTATACATCAAGCCAGTTCTAAAACATATCACTTGCCTTTTCTACATTTAGTTTCAACTGTCCCTTGTTTGCCTAAACACCTTTTGGGTCTTTCGTACAACACTACAGCCTTCTTTAGCTAAATGAATTTGGCCAGCACCAAGCTTTTTTTTTTTTAACTGTCTATGACACAGCACTTACTAAATCCTGATAAATCATTATCATCCTTTTGAAAGGATTCAGTACTTGCTGAGAAGAAATATTGAAAGTATGTTCTGGTTGTAGACATACTATGCACTTTTTCTGTATCCCCAAAAAACATTAGATCTTGAAGTCATAATTTACAATGGTGAAGGAAAGCTCACCAAAGAGATGCAAGCTGGAATTAGCTTTTATTAAAATCAGGATTCAATGATAACTAGTTCTTACCCTGCCAGAATTTCATTTTTATTGCAAGTCTTCCCAGCTCAAAGTATAGGACGCAGTACAGTCCCTTTGCCTAGGATCTACGCTCCAGATTTTTCAGTAACTAATTAACTGTAACAGACAAATGAACATATCACACCCCACAGCAGAAATGGTCTGTACCACTAGATTAGACATTGCTACACTTTTTCCCTGTAAAGATCAGTATAGGTACTGTACATCACAGAAGCCACAAAACAAGTTTAGGGAAATTTAAGCAAGGTCTTTAATTTGCTAGATTTTTGCAGAGTTTATCCTATTAGCAAATGTTTCTGTATGAATCATGCTTTCCCTGGCTTTTTCTAGGCAAAGCATTTGTAGACAGAAAGCTATATCGCAGACATACAAACATCTTTCCACGTTAAAGCTGTAGTGTTTTGCCAAAATTCATTCAAGATTTTGATGTAATAGGATAAGCTATTTGACTCCATTTTTATTAATATTCATCCAGTTACTTATTTAAAGCCAATCACGTTTATAATATTAAGATATATGTCAATCCAATCTCTTACACTGAACGGAATGATGCACCTTATCTAAGGTTACCAAAGAAAGTGCATGCACACTGGGTTCTGCTAAAAAAACTACTTGGCCATAATCTTACCAGAAGAAGTGGAAAGCACGGTAACATGACTTTCATTGATTTCCTGCACTAAGATTTATTACAAACATATCAGAGCTATAAAAGTGCATAGAATAGGTGTTGACTGTGTTAACAGTAACACTGAACCATATTTGACTTTTGGAATTCAAAAGGCTTGATTACTTTTCCTCTATTTTAGAGGGAATTCATTTGCTTTCCAAATGATCAGAATTTGAAGTAGTTATTAATTCATATACAATATATATATATATTTTTAAGTATCTGAAGAGAGTAGTTTAAGAAAAGATAAGAACTACTTCATCAGCTGCAGTGCAATGCTTGTATGTAACTTGATTAAAATTTGGCCCAAAATTCAGAACACAGTACCGTATGTCAGTATTTCAGAATACTTCAGTACTATGAAATAAATCATACCAAAATAAAAGCACTGCACTCAGTAAGGACACAGCTGCCAGGAAAAATCTTCCACAGTAGCCTGAATTGAAATAATCAGCTACTCTGGGGCCTTGGACAAATTTCCTGAAAATCCCTACAAAAAAGCATATTGTAACAGACTGACAGACACTTTTTTTCCCCCCTTAATATTAGCTGTCTCAAAGAACTTTATATATAAGAAAATTTAATATGATTTTATTCAAAAGAGAAACCTGTGATAATTCACAGCACCTAATCAACATGGCTTATTTGTAGATATTATTTGGAGAAGGGTATAAGTATCTGCTAAAAAATTCAATCTTACTGTTCAGGTAGTAAGGATTTTTTTGATCATTTTTCTTTGTTCTTTTGTTTGCTCTCTACATGCTTACATAAATCCTAGGATTTATACAAGAAAAATATTCATAATCAAGGGAAAGCTAAAAATTAAGATGAAAAGAGTAAAGACAATAGTAGAGATGAAAATGAGAATTCCTGAGATAATTTTCTGTTATTCACATTAACTCCTTATATAGGATAGATAAATAAAATGCTCATATAGCCTGTACATCTGAAAATAAGTTTAAAACTATTTTTCTAGAACGCATTATTAACTCCATGAATGTTATAATACAGTAGATAATTTTTTTCATAACAGAGGGCTGGATCATATTTTCCTCACTATTGCTAACTTGCTACAGTTCCATGTAAACAATCCCAATTAGATGTTCATCACATACGGACTTCTGCTGTCAATAATCAGTATGGTTCTCCACCAGAAGCCATCAATATGACCTACGCATGGTATTTTCTAACTGACAGGCCATGCATCAGCCACATGCTGCTTATTCGTTAGCTTCAGTGATTTAAATGTTTTCTTATGCTTTCACTTGCATATCCAGGAGAGGAATGATATTAGCAGAGGCCCCACAATACAGATGCAATGAATGACTCAAAGTGAACACGCCATGAGATGAGTGTTCTGTGTCTCAAAGGGCAACAGAAAATTAAATACTAAGCACATCAAGCTGGTTTTGCCATCTTGATTAAAGGGTAACAAGGACCTGTCAAAGATTTCAGACATGTATGTCCCTAACATAGCTTATACACTCCGTTTACTATTTAGTATCATCAATACACCTTTGTCTTTTTTTTTTTTAAATACAAAAGTGCAGCAAATGGCTTTTTATAGTTTACACTGCTGTTGTGACTGCTAATACAAAAGGAAGAAAGAGTTCAAGCATCCAGAGTGGAGACTGAATCACAATTTCTGACACCTTTAAACTAGGCAGAATTAAGCCTCTTCCTTGTCACGTGAGGTTGAGTGGAAACAGTATTGGTTCATACTGAAAGGAGGATTTAATGCTCCCTTAATCTTACTTTATAAACAATCTCCATGAGATTGCAGTAGCC
>VXAL01010085.1:31120-54023 GCA_013399475.1 Chauna torquata | reverse complement strand
TCCTCCAGAACATGCATTTCTTGTAACTGTATGCAAATAATCAACTTGCATAGGACATCCTCTATTCTCATTAGCTGATGACAGTCTAGATGACATTCTATCCTGAATCTAATCCAAAACCCATTAAAGTCAAGAGAAAAACTTATTTCAGACTTCAGTGGCCTCAGAGTCCAATCTTGCTTTATCGGCAAAAAGAAACTGTTCATACTCACAAATCAGACTCCCGGCCCAGTGCAATCTCTTCAAGTACTAGATAAAACACTCATATATTCTTCCAAACCTATACCCATGGACAACATGGAATTCATTATTCTCAGGTGGCAAATACTTTCAATAATAAACGATGTGCCATTCCAATTGCTCCAGCTTATATCCACTTTACATCAAGATCAATCCCACTGCAGGGCATTTAAAAGTCATCTAAATTTTATCCTTACTTGTAATGTGAAATTGTCAAAGTATTTTTAAATAGAGCATTTTCAAATGCTCCCAAACGTTTTCATTGTCTGCATTATTCAGACAAGGATCTGCAAGATTCTCTATTTCACAACTATTTATTATTTAGGGATTATTCATCTGACTCCCCAATAAAAGTTTCAACATTAATGTAAGCAATACAGCAGACCACCTATGAAAAAGAATTACTGAATGCTATCATTGCCAGTTTTAAAGTATACATGTTGAAATATGGTCAGTAATTTTGATTCCTTTGTAATTTTTAATAGTATTCTTTCTTCAGACTGCCATATCAATACATATTGATAGTATACTCTGAGAAATATAAAGTTTTTCATAAAGAGATCATACTCCACTAAATTGAGTAGTAATTCCTGCTGGATAGAACAGATAGCTCAATGTCTTCCAAACTAGTGCCATTCCTATATATCCCCTCTCCCATTTGAGACTGCACATGGTGATTGACACAAGACCTTTCCTCACACTTTCTATTAAAACAATTGTGTTAACTTCAATAAGTCCTTAACTGAAAAAAGTATCAAAGTCATTTTTACCTGTCTTAATACAAGTGGGCAATGCAAAACAAAATAGCAGCTGGCACTACACATCTAGCTGAATCATCACAGGCTTGTTTTATAGACAAAAGTTTGAACATACTAAAGATCAGTTCTTCACAAAAGCAGATTTACAGGTGCTACTGAATGGATCACTTATCTTACAGTGAGGTACAGTGTATTTACAGTTTCTAAACATTTCTGTTACTTGTATACGCCAGTCTTAAGTCCTTCATAAATCTATACGCACACTGAAGAGTGCAGGCCTATCAAAGTGCTTAGCGGTTCCACCAGTTTTATCACAATTTCAATTTGAAAACCACCAATTTTTCAATTCAGCATTGGTGTAACTGTATAAATTAGTTTATATGTATTAATCTTACAATTATGGAAGTATAGAAATTTGAATAAAGACAGGAATGTCTTAACACTAGCATGGTAACAGAACTACTTTTCATAGTGTTGTTAAGAGTCACTCTCACCATGGACAGTACTGATAAAGGTTGAAGTTAACATCTTTTAAATCCAGCTAACATTAACAAATGATGGAGCGTAATTAAGTTGTCACTGACAGGAATCTTAAAAAGACCAAACAAGGGAGTCAGTAGAAAGATGTTCTTTTATGAGACACGCAGCCAGTTACTTTTAGATGCAGGAGTATGCCATTAAGTTTCTTAGTTTCTTCTGTTATTGCATATCATATGCATCAGCACTATTACCACTTGCTCCCCCCCCATATATATTTAAAAATACAGTATTTTATATTCTGCCGGAAGATTTAACAGAAAAATGCCATTCTGGATAAGATTAGAAAGTCTACCGATGATCTCATCCTACAGCTTTTTAGCTTAACTTCTATAGTCTGTTATATTTCTACCAAGCGCTGATCTTACTGTAAAAAGACCCTTCATTTCTCATCATTTCCAGAACCTGTAATTCGCCTAGCCTATTCAAGTCTAAGAACTAAGTCAACTTGTTTCATCTTTGTAATTAAGATGCAGTGAGGTTAGAATTAGCTGAACTAGTCATGTTGATTTCTCTTGTACTAGAGCAACTTCAGTGACTTCAGCAAAGCTTCACTGACTGAGATTGTAGAGTACATTAGAGCAGCCTAAGTAGACAATCTCTTTCTTCCAAATGGAAATACTTGTTTTAAAACACAAAGTTCGATCTCTCACTTTTTGACAAAAAATAATATTGTCAATTTGAAATACTGTAGGACAGCAGCCAGGATTTCCATGTTAGATGTTCCCAACTAAAGGGATCTTATCAGGTTAAAAATTAGTTATATGTGCTTTCATACACATCTGCCCAGCATGTGCAGTTAAGTGTTTCTGCTTTTATTAGACACTACCTTTTTCCTCTATATCTTTGCCAAGGACTCATTAAAATAAAAGGACATTTGTGAAGTTGTCCAACCATGTTTTCTAACTAATGGTAAATATACAAATTCAGGACATATCAGAAAAAATTACTGTTTTGCCTTGATTGCAGCATGATTAGGTGTTACAATACGTGCAACAACGTAAGTGCTACTGATTAGGACAGAAAATGATGGATAACAAAATATTTATGTGCATTTCAGAACATCAAGGTCCGATTTTATTTATATCTTGTGCCTGCACATGTTAATGATGCTGTAGATATGCATAAAAGTAACTCCACATAATCTCCGGTTGAGGGATGTTGAAAAAAAGTCTTAGAAGCAATCAAACACTGAGTCAGAAAATACAAAGACGACCTACACAAGTCTAGAAGTATCTTTTTTTCCTTACAAATTTTGTGTCACTGCTTGCTTCACTATACATTCTGCAGATTCTTGCATGTAACTTAAGTTTACGTAGTCTGCTGCCAGAAATTTTACTTCTGAAGACTGCTCTTTTGCCCCAGTACCGCACACGACCTTATCAAAGTATAGCTGGACATGATGTATTCCTAAGCTGCAACAATATAAAAAAACTCTAGTAGCAAGAAAAACATACCGAAGTCAGATAAATTAGCATTTTAAGAAAGAAATTTGTTTTGGTCCTGATCAGATGACTGGATATACTACAGCATAAATTCCAGTCCCTAACAGTAATTCAGTCCATCATAGAGGGAATCATTATATTCCAAATCAGACAAGAATGGCTAAGCATGTCTGAGACAAACCTCAGATGACAAAATTGTAACTAATTCACCTGCCCAACTCAAATTCAATTGCAAAAGAGAGCAAACTAGTAACTTACCTTAGAATAGCCACCATGCTAAATTCCTAACTCAACTGCAGAAGCAGTGTACCAAAAATAAATAAATAAATAAATAACAGGAAGGAAGCCGTTGTTGTTTAAATACAAGCAACATTTTAATCACAGAAAAAAATCTTGTGAATTTTGTTATTTAATTCAACTGTGTTGGATTACAACCTTAAAAGTGTAATGAAAGACTATAATCAACTAAAGTTTCTGCAGTTTTGATGACACTAGCCATTCTCAGCTTCTCTCAAATTAATATTATTACATACACAGCCATTCTAAAAGCTACCTGCCAAAGATTTCACACAAGACAGAAATCCTATTACTCTAAATAGGAACATTAACTTAAACATGCAGTTAAAGTGTGAGCTACTGAAAAAATTTATTTTTATACTGTAACAAGTTCAAGTAAGGCTGGCCTTTTTGATAGTAGGCAAAAACAGCTTTAATCACTGAGTATACATAAAACTTTACTATAAACTTGAATATAAAAAGATTTCCACAGACCAATTTTCTGGTTAACTGATAACCTGAGCCAATTTACAAGTGATATTGAGGCATCCTGTCATTACTCAAATTGCATTATTTCAATGATTTATCTTGGGACACTAAAACAAATGAAGTGAAATGCACAGGTTTTAATAATTAGAAGAAAAATTATGAAGATGGTAAAAAGAGCAAATCATTGACAATTTGCAAACCTCTCAGTAAATGAAAAACTGGAAAAAGCATTGAAAAGGAAAGATATTCAAGAAATAGATGAGAAAAAACAGTGAAATCAATTTTTACATCACTAAAAAACAAAAACAAATTATTTGCATTTCACCTTGAAGCTCGTATACTTTACATGGAGACTTAAGTGGAATAGTTGGCAAGGTGTGAATTTATTATTTAAAAAAAATCACGAATGTTTTACATATTCCTGGATTTTATGTACACTGTTTTCTGAACATAGTTACTTTTATAAAAACTGTTCTAATAGCTCCTTTTCCACATAAAACAAAGAATACCATGTACAAATAAACACTTCTTGATTTGTGAAGTCTTCTTTTGTCCAGTGCTCTCTATATAAAAGTATTTTAGAAAAATAGGTCTAAATCCTAGCCTTAAGAAATTCTCAGGCCTTACTAGGCCCTAAGTTCACTAGCCAAATCTGTTTTAAAAGTGATTTATCAAGGACAATATTTTAGATCTAGTTTTCTTTTTCATATTAAATAAAAAATCTAGAGTAAGTACATGCATTGGCTGAATGGTTAACATAAAAATACATGCTTGTGTATTTGTATTTTACTACAACTAACACTAGAGCACTAGAGTATCGTTTCAACCCATGTACTTACCTGTTTATTCTCAACTCGTTGTGATATTTTAGCATCTAAAAGAACCTGTAACCATCAACTTTCTACTTACTGGCTAAGAAGCTCAAACAGCAAATTCCTATGAAGCACTCTTACACCATGGCTAGCAAGAAAATGAAAGGGCAAGGGCTGTGTTCCCTCCTGTGAATTCACTGCAAAGCACAATTAATCCGAATTTGCATGCAAGATTTACAGAGAAATACTGTACTTACAGAAACAACTACAAAGTGATAGTGATATTGTATCCAATTAGCTGTATCCAATTTATTACCCAATTATTCTCCCATATTAATGGGAAATTTTGTCAACGTGTTTAACACATTTTGGGCAACTTATAATTTGTTGTCTTGAACAGAATTCTTTTTGCATGCTGCTCAATTGTTTCTAAGAACTAACATAGGATTGCAGCATTATTTAGGTTGGAAAAGACCTCTAAGGTCAAGTTCAATTGTTAACCTAGCACTGCCAAGTTTACCTCTAATCCACATCCCTGAGCCCCACATCTACATGTCTTTTAAATACCTCCAGGGATGCTGACTCAACCACTTCCCTGGGCAGCCTGTTCCAACGCTTCACAACCCTTTCAGTGAAAAAATTTTTCCTAATATCCAGCCTAAACCTCCCCTGGCACAACTCGAGGCCGTTTCCTCTTGTCCTGTCACTTGTTGCTTGGGAGAAAAGACTGACCCCCACCTCACTACAGCCTCCTTTGAAGTAGTTGTGATAAGGTCTCCCCTGAGCCTCTTTTTCTCTAGCCTAAACAACCCCAGCTCCCTCAGCAGCTCCTCATAAGACTTGTTCTCCATACCCCTCACCAGCTTCATTGCCCTTCTTTGGATACACTGAAGCACCTCGATGTCTTTCTTGTAGTGAGGGTCCCAAAACTGAACACAGTATTTGAGGTGCAGCCTCACCAGACCTGAATACAGGCAGACAGTCACTTCCCTAGTCCTGCTGGCCACACTGTTTCTGATACAAGCCAGCATGCTGTTGGCCTTCTTGGCCACCTGAGCACACTGCTGGCTCACATTCAGCCAGGCATCAGTACCCCCAGGTCCTTTTCCTGCAGGCAGCTTTCCAGTCACTCTTCCCCCAGCCTGTAATATTACATGGGGTTGCTGTGACCCTAGCGCAGGACCTGGCACTTAGCCTTGTTGAAGCTCATGCAGTTGGCCTCAGCCCATCGATCCAGCCCATCATGTAACATGCACTGAACTCAGCTAGAACACTCTCCAAGACTTCCTTATTCATTGTTTTCTCCATGTAAATAACTGCTGAATTTTCCACATATGCAGTGGAAATTTATAGAAGATGGGATCACTGTCTGCACAAAACATTCTCCAGTAGGATGCATTTAATTCAGTAAAAGTTCAAGAACGCAGTCTAGTTTTATTGTATAAATTAAACGGAAATACAGTCCCTAATTAATGAGGTTAAGACACGAAAACAAATCTGAATCATCCTTTCAAAAACCTTTCCATTCTGAAATTGTTTTCCCTGAAAATTCTGATCACAGTGATAAGAACACAAGTAAGAAGTCCTTCAGCTCTCAAGAAAATGAAATTAAAATAATGCCAAGAAAGGAAACAAAGACAAAGAAAACATGTTCAAAGAGAAAATAAAAACAGTTGAATACTAAATACTGGGGGCTGAAGGTGAGACCAGAAAGAAATATGGGACAGGAAGTTTCAGGTAGCATTTTATGTTTGCAGAGTACTACTCACTGCAAAGCAGTCTCCTCCAGAGAGGATTCCTCAATATTCAAACAAAATCACCTGAAAACAATATCAATTACAACATCAAAACAAGTTCAGATTCACTATTTAAATCCCGAATGCAGCTTTACATCTAACCTCTTCTTCAGCCAGCAACTTGACTGTTTTATCCTAATTTTCGATCAATAACAAAGACTACTTATAAGTATGCAGTCACATACTTAAAGGACAATGGTCTTCTCTTCATGCAAACAGATTGTAATAGTTACCTGTTCAAATGAAAATGGCATCCAAATTTAAGTTACGCAGAAACACACAAAGCATAAATCAAAACCTCATCAGCTAACTTTTTTGCTCTGTCTGAAGTTAATTACTAGGGAAGGAAACAATTTTAAGGACCAGATGTTTGGATTCCTTTCATTAATTTCTCATCATATTGTATATAACTGGCAAAGAACTCTATACACAAATTTTAAGTTAGTTGAAGTTTCAGCAACCAACAACCTCATAATCAGTGCAACGTCTATTACAGAAACAAAGCTATAACTTTACTTAGTCAAAACTGATGAAAATGATAGTTTACATAAATTTCTGTCAACTAGTAAATGCATTTCAACTCTGGAGGGTTTGTGATGGCCCTATCTTTTAGCAGCTACACGAGATTTTGTCTGGTTTTCCATGACAATGAAGCACATATGGTTGCACTACTTGCCTATCTGCCTTGTTCTAATTACTTTTGAATCCACAGAGCAACCTCATCTAAACCGGAGGGAAAGGAGGAAGGCTTTGAAAATAAACTTTTACAATTTTTATGGAGAAAAAGACAGTAAATAGGCAGAAGGAGGTTCAAGTTACTGTCCATCTCAAGTAAACAATTTTCACTCATTTGCATTTTGTTTAACAAAGGAGTTGCTGGCCAATCAGCTGATGCGTGTACCCAGTACATAGGCCAAATCCCTTGTCAACTCCAATACTGCATGCATAGCTCCAGGTATAAACCATCTTCTGCTTAGGATAAGCATTGGAAGACAGAAAGGCACAAGGAGGTCAGAAAACAGAAGTATAAGAAACTAGGCTCTGCCAAACTATGTAATATTTTCTAATTACATAATGAAGGATTCATGGTTCATAATAAAGACTGCTGTATATAATTTGCATGGGGTTTGGGCTGTTTTTTTGGGGGGTGGGGTGCTACATTTTTGTTTTAAGTAACACAGCTCTGATATTGTCACAGCTCTGACTCTGTCAGAAAGCAAGCACCCACAACATCTGGAATACTAGACTGGACTACTAGATTGGACTTCTAATGACAAGCTTGCAGATGCTGCTCAGCAAGCCTCAGAATTAGACAAGTTCAGACTACAGATGCTTATATACCTTAAATCCAATCAATACGAAAATCACTACAGTAAGCCAATTGCAGCAAAGTTTTCTGAGAACAACAGTGTTGATTTAACAAAGCTGGAAAAGACATTTGAAATTGCAAGCTGGTCATCTGCCATATAATTCTTTTCACAGTATCAACTGTGGTATGAGTTTTCTGTTTCATGTTCTCAAAACTACCTGCACGTAAGATTGCTCAATTCCAAATGAGTATTCCTGAGCTGTATGATACCACTGATTATGACTTATGGCCTAACACATCTAATCAAAAATTAATCTTCAAGAGTGAGTAATGGGTGCCATCAGTTGATTTCTTAAAAATATAGCTCCTCCAGCACGTAATGTTTCCTGGTACCCAGACTTTCAGACCCACACCTCACTTTAGATTCTGCCAGCTTTTAACCATTAGATTTAAAAATAATCTTCATTACCAGTGCTAATGGAGTTTAAACAAATGTGAAAAGAATCAGACTATCTTCTGCCTCAAAAAACATAAGATGTCAAATGCAAACTTGCAGACCTTGCTGAAAGCTGACAATGTGTGTGCAAAGAAGCAGTTAATCTTTTTACAAAAATTCCTGTTGTCTCTATTTGTGAGGAACAGATGACATATTCAGCTCAGAGTGCGACAGCAATTATAAGCTCCTTAACTGTCACTCTTCTAACAAGACCTAAGATTCTTAAGTGATTTCTAATGCAGATAGAAGGGCTCAGGGAACGTGGAACACAAATCCACTGCAAACTAGGCTTTACAAAACAGCTTGTAATTATTACGTTCTAATTAGATGCTGCAAGACACACAACCATCCACAATTAATTCTATTCCTGAAGTGTTTTTAGAGAACATTACAACTAAGAAAGAAGTTACCGTTTTTTGGCAGTTGTGGTCTTTTCTAAAGCAATGCTAGGTGGCCTAGCATTATGTGGCCTACTAAAAACTGAAAAATTCCAAGGATTACACAAAATGAGCTTATTTTAAACAATCAAGTCCTTATGGTCATAATTAGTTACAATACAGCTGTAGACAAAACTAGACAGTTAGTAGGAGTTGTAATAAACTAGCCATTAACTTGTACCTACAAATGACTAATTTAAAGAGCAGTATAACAGTTTAAAGAATCATGACATTTTTCAAATAGCACTATCTTTTCTTTAATAACTCATCATTCCATGAGTGAGGAAAAAATACAGGATATGTTTCATGAAGTTTAAAACCAGAGCAGACAATTCTTCTGAACAAAATCCATTTAAGTACTGTAATGACTAAAAAAAGCTATAAAGGTTTGTTACACAAGCCAAACAGAAGGGTGAGAAGTTGCACAGAGTTTTTGGCCAAAACTCTATTTTAAGGAGGTTATTCTGGTCTTGCTAATCAGGAAAAAAAATGGTTCTCCACAGAAAAACAGACATTGTTGAAAACTATACAGTCTTTCATAATACATTTAAGAACCATGGAAGAAGAAGGTATAAAAAAAAAAAGGAATTCAACATCTTACATTACACTGAACATAAAGCTGGAAGAATATAGTCAATGCTTGTGATAATCTGTGCGATAGTCCCCATTTTAAATTAAACATCTTAAAAGCAATGCGATCATGATTCTAAGCACTTCAGGCACTGTGGACTCATGAGGCTGAAACCAAAGTCTTGGCACTGTGATACTAACACATGCGGAATGTGATTACTTTTCCCTATATCATTTACTAAACCTGCTAATTAATCTGGAGAGCCTTACCCAAGCATCAAATCCACAGACTAACTGAGATGGAAAGCAGTCAATTTACTTCTCTATTAAAATCAACTAAGCAGGTGCAGAAATTAAAAAAAATCCACTTCTCATTAGCTCAGACACTATGTTCAATCCTGAGTGCTAAATCTCAGTAAGTTTGACAACACAGACATGCAACATGGGGAAACAGACTCGTCTAAAGAAACTTCCAGGACAAAAAACCCTTACTCCAAAGAAGGGAAGTGCCTTACATTTGCCAATACCTTTAACTGTAGTAGTTATCCCTCTTTCCTCAACCCCATGTCCACATCCCTGTCGCTTTTCCTATGTGTCCCTTTCCTTAGGTTGGTAGGTTGTTTTTTCGTTTGTTTTTTTTGTTTTAGTTTGGTTCCCACCCACCCTACCCCGAGCTGACCTGGTATTGGGTGGGAAAGGGCTTGTTAGCCTCTTTCTAGCTGCAGTTGCTCTCTATGCTGACTGTGGCTGGAAAAATTCCACTGTGAGCACAAGAGGGATATCAAACCAGAAGCAACAGCAGGACAAGGCTGTCCTCTTTTTAGCAACAGCCTGCACTCAACCTTAAAAACCATCATTCATCCCAAAGATCTCACAAATGACAATCTCATCAATAGTATCTGAACACATATGATAGTCACCATTTCCTACCCAAAGAACAACACTACTATATGGCTTGACAGATTTTGAAGTATCTTTTTGAAGTATCTATTTTGAGGTCCCTTGAAAGATTTGACTCTTCCTCTCTACCCAGATTATATCAACAATTTGGGGATTCAAATGTGGTAGCCAGATCTATTTAACAATATATAAGGAAAGCATGATAATGTTTCCCCCCCACCCTACCCCTGATATACCGACTAGTATCATTCTACCTGTTGTTCTCAAGACAAGAGTCCCTAGAAGTGACTGAAGGGATCCATCAGTGAATAACAAAGGCACGCAAAAATCCACTGTGGCATAGTATTCTGAAGTGACCAAGTACTCCGCAGCCTTCAGTAATACATTTAATGATCTTCAGTTTCAGGTGTATGACCATGTTTTCACATACCACGTAGAACTCCATACACCACATGAACTACATTTATTTCTCATTTCACGTTATGGACAGCATGCAGGGAATGAATCTATTACCAGAAAGATGTCCGCATTTATTGTGGCAGCTGGGAAGAATATCCAGAACAACAAAAAAAATGATGAAAGGATGGAAACAGTTCAGTAACTTGAGTGATATCCTGGTAAAACAGAATTGTATTTCTTCCTCTGACACAATTTTTATGTGATATTTACCAAATCATTTAAACCTAATGTTTCACAACTGACCACTAAATGCATCTGCAGACATCCAATCTGAAGCATTTGCTATCCAACTAGAAGAAAAGCTGAGTCTCTAACTTGCAACAGAAACCATCCTCAGTAACAGCCAAGTTATAAGTAACTAAAGGGTAAAATACAGACTACATTAAATGAAATACCAGAATATACACATCTCTAGGTAGACACTATTAACACTAATCTAGAATCACCTTTTGAAGATTTACAAAATAAAAACGCCATGTTATTCTCTCTTTCTTACAAGATGAAAGAAGTAAAGCCTGCAAAGATACCGAGTGATACATATCTTAGAAATCTTGTAAAAGCAGTTTGCATCACAGAATAGTTCTTCTGCAATAAATTCGGTGACAAACTATAAAGCTGTATTATTGAGCATTCAAAGTAAATACTTTTCATCTTGCAACTGCTCATGACAGAGATCATGTAAGAACTGTATGCAACAATTAAAGACTGCCATGATGTGTACAAGGAGAATTAATGCAAATCCTTTAATGGCATTCCTTAGATGTAATCCTACCCCATCACACCTCTACTACTCTACTTGCTCTTATCATCAGGTTAAAATCTCCAGTATAGGTTAAATGAGGAATAAGAGGCTATTATCTTCTTCACAGTCCACCACACTACTAATGACCAATGTAATAGCTGGTTTTTGTTGTGATCTGCTAACAGCAGAAGAACATTAAACTATCCCTGGGTCTAAAAAGAATTTTCTGTAGAAGTTGCTGATTCACCCCCCAAACCCCACCCGGCCACACTATCTCCATTTCCTTTTTCCACCCCTCTTCAAAACTTGACTCTCTCTCAACTCTCCAGACTTTTTGTCAGGCCAAGTCTACTCTCCTCTACCTTCCCTTAGTTCTTCAGCCATGTCTCCCTAGACAGCCCTTTTTGTTCTCTTGTCCAGTTGCCTTCACTTTTTTATATCCTTTTCCCAGAATTAGTCTCCCTTCATAGCTGTGTCTCACGCTCAGTTTACCCATTCCTTCTTCATGTCATGGTTTGCTCCCACCCAAAATAGTCAAAACTGACCTTCCCAATTTCCTAACTTCTGACAGCTTTCTTCTTCCACTTCTCATTACCTTGGTTCAGCATGAAATTTTTTTGAGAACATCAGCAAGAAGAGTTGCATTGTCCCTTGCTTGTAATACGTACTTCTAGTATAATTTATAAGTAATGAAAAACAACTGCAGGGAATTAAAAAAACAATTCCTTCAGTCGGGGTTTCCAGAGATAATAACAGCTACTGTGTTTCAGACCAATGAACCATTTAACAGTAGTTTTTATCCCTAAGTAGATGCCTAAGGAAGAGTAAGAATAAGAAAAAAAAGCATATGCTTATCCTACTACAATCCTTACCTTCAATTATTTTCAGCTGAGAGAATTTCTTGAACCTGATTTTATATTCTTAAAAACTCCACTTCGTCTTTTTTCTAAGTACCCTTTCCCCCCCACCTCCCACTGAACTCATAGAAACTTCTCAAACACAGTTCTTTGGCAATACATTATGAAAAGCACTGCATTTCTCTGCACTGAGGGTGACACCCACTAGCTTCATGTGATGACCCAAACTCATACTAGAACAAGTCAACCCACTCAACTTCCATACAACTTACACACATCCAAACTATACAGTAATTTGTAGCCCTCTACCAGATTCTCAAACCACCTCTTTTCAAGGCTGAAGACAACATAAGCCTAACCAGCAGGTGCTCATATCAAAGCTGTCTCATCTCTCTGACTATCCTTCTAGCACTTCTGTGAACCTTTTCCTATGTCAATGCAACCTTTTTGACACAGAGGAATCAGACGTGCAATGCTATATTTCCTGAACTTAAACACTATAGCCTGTGTTCTCCTTTCACTGACCCCGTTTTGCTGCTTTCCAGCTACAGCCCTGGAAGCTCACTGCTGCAAAGGAAGAGACAAAGGAACATTAACTTTTCCATGGAGCATTATTCAAAAACCATTCCCTATCATGTTATCTGTCCCTGGTAGGCACAAAATCCTCTTAACATGGAGCAAGTTAAAGTTTGGTAATTCTACTTGCCAACGGTATATTCCCATTCCCAGAAAAGTCTTCAGAGAATTCACCTGTCAAGCTGCAAAAAACTTTTGAGAACATGCAGAATAGTTTCTGAAAAGCTGTTTCACAGAGATTACAAATGACTACTCCTGACAACAATATGATGTCTCACCAAGCCTCAAGATTTCATGCTAAAAGTCACAAAAACTTGAGGTAGAAAACCTCTTTCTTTTCTTCTGATATCATGAAATACCTCTCTGAAACAGCTCAGTATTTTGCTGAAGTTAAAAGAGGTCTTTGTACTGGGTCTGGCCGGGATAGAGTTAACTTTCCCCACAGCAGCCCATACAGCGCTGTGCTCTGCACTTGTAGCTAGAGCAGCACTGATACCACACCAGTGTTGTGTCTATTGCTGAGCCGTGCTGGCACAGCACCCAGACCCTCCAAACCCCCCAAACCCAGTGGGCTGGGGGTGGGCAGCAGCTGGGAGGGGACATCACCAGGGCAGCTGACCTGAACCGACCAAAGGGGTATCCCATACCATATGATGTCATGCTCAGCAATAAAAGCTGGGAAAGGGGAAGGAGAGAGGGGGCTCTCATTATGAAAATGTCTGTCCTCCCGAACAACCGCTACGCGTATTGAGGCCCTGCTTCCCAGGACGTGGCTGAACACCGCTTGTTGATGGGAAGTAGAGAATTCTTTCTCTCTTTGCTTCCGCGCGGCCTTTGCTTGTATTATTTCTTTTCCCTTTTAATTAAATTATCCTTACCTCAACCCTTGAGCCCTTGTCCATCGTATTTTCTCCCCCTGTTCCTTTGAGGAGGGGGAGTGAGAGAGCGGTTGTGGTGGAGTTCGGCTGTTTAGCTGGGTAAAACCACCACAGTCTGAAGTAGACATCTGGCATAAGAGACTACAAACCACTCTGGTACCATTAGGAAAGTAATATGCAACTTTAAATTAAGAACTAATTATTTAAAGTGCCAGGCACAATTAAATATAAATGCCATGGCTTGTATAAGCTATAAAGCACTGAGAAAAAGAAAGTACCAGATTCCAAAATGTTTAAATTGCTGATGGAAGCAATCTCAGCAGTAAGAAGGAATTGAACCAATTACACTGCCTAGAATTAAAGGGCTGAATAATTTTATGACAGCTACTACTGACAACAAGATATAAACTTCATTGCCTGCCATGACTTGAGTTCAAGAAGGAACTCATGAAATGAAAGACAAGGTTAAAGTGGATAAAAATGTGTTTTACAGAGGGCAGGTCTGTATTTTAAAAAGGTTACATCAGAAAATACCTTTTTCCTTAAGATTATGTTATGTGTATTCCAAGAAAGGCATTAAATTAGTCTAGCTAGGGTGGTTCTAAAGCAGCAGTGAAGGCACAGGAATTTAGCATTCATTTCGGTGCTATTTTAACACAATTCATTTAGCTCTGGTTTACCAAATCTGTAAGAATATATTTGTATTTGCAAATATATTACATAACTGGCAGAGGGCATTTACATACTCAGTGGTATTCTATAACATTGCTGAAAATAAATCATGAATGTCGCCTGGTATGTGCATAGCTAGTGCAGATGCAAACAGCATCCTGAATCATCACTTAAAACCCTCCCACAGACCCTTCATTTAAGACTTCTGCTTGCTTTAGACGAGAGGAAAGAAAAAAGCAGTACCAAGCAGTATGCTAATACACAACTAGCTTCTAGAACCGAATTCTCCTGATCCTACTAAGAAAAGTAAAATGGAAAAGAGGCGCAATTGTGGTTTACCTTCTTCTGTTAGCAGCTGCATTGACCTCACTGGGACTATTTGTATGAGCACGTGTATAGCTGCTTGTAAAATCAGTGTAAATAAGGGTTCTATAATCAAGCTTAAAGCACTTCCCAGTACTTTTGCTGAAGCACTGTTCAGAGACAAGGCAGTAAGCTAAAGCACTCACTGAAAGCAAAAGGAAGGAATCATCAATAAAAGAAATGCAGGTTAACCATCCAATTTCAATAATACCATTATAAATGCATTGTAATTACATGCAATGAAGTCCACTTTAGAGATGGCTTGGGCAGTGTGAAAGAACAGTATTAAATTTTACTTGCAACAAATTAGGCACTGTGCTGTTCATATTTTGAAAACATTTTGCATCGTCTGAATCTAAAATATACCAAATGTTCTGTGCTGTGCCTTTCTAAGGCACAAAACACCTCAGCCTGGCAAAAGGAGCAGCAAGCAACATAACACTTAACATAATATTCATCAGTATTGTATTATCATAGTGCTGGGCCGTACAAGCACCAACTGAATTGCATTTGTAGTGAATTAACTAGAAGAAAACACAGTAGCTATGCCAGCGACTCCAAACAAAATATAGGCAATCCTGCATGAAGTTAGAGCTTACTAGATGACATCTGACCTGGCATATTAAAGGGAATTATAAAAAGCATACAAAAACAAAAAAATTTTATTCTCAGAGTTTCCCATCAAAAACAACAAAAAAACTCTTCAGTGTCATTGCATGCAGTGGCAGATTTTATTACTTACTATACGCCACACCTCTAGTGATTCCCCCTTCGCATTTAAGAGACAAATCACTTCTGCCAGTAGGACTCACTACCACTCAAATGTTCTTTAAAAAAAAAAAATTTTCTTTTTGCATTTTTTTTTATTGAAGAACAACAATTTTCTGTCCCTCTTAGGCTACAGTTTTCATATTCTTTCACAGTCCTCTCTTCTAAGCTCCACTCCAGAGTGTTTGCACCCCTCGAGCCACACCCTTGAAGGGGCACACCATCTCTTACAAATCAGGTTATATCTTAAAAAAATACATATTAATCAGAATTAAAAATAGTCTTTTTGGAAAGTTTGCAAGAGACCATCCAAGACATTTGAAAAAGACACAAAGAATGTTCAAATCATCTGTGTATCACAATACTATCATCTGTATTACAGACTAACATGTCATGCAATTCATCTTCTAGTAATTTTATCTCAATATCTATAAAACTACTACTGTAGGGAAAAAAATATTAGAATTGCATCTACAAAGCATGGCATAATGTTTCTTTTGATAAAGATGTCTTAAAAACTCAAAATAAGCCATCAGCTTGATTGAGACTTCTTTTTCCCCTCTCTAAAATCAAGGATATAGTAAGAATACAAGGCATGGATCTGGTTAAGGATAACTGGTCTCATAATACCAAGACATAGCTTTGATAACCTTCTTCTCCCACCTAGTGGCAAGAAGCACAAAAAACAAGGTCTTTGGGAGTGCAGTCATAAGATGTTCCCAGATGCCAACTCCATAAAGATTCACAGACATGACAAGAAGAGCTAAGTCATGTAGAACTCTGGCTTGCATGTTTAAGTTCACAAGTGCTAGGCATAATATCACAAGGAGTCTAGGAATACTTTTAAGATAAAATTATTGAAACAAGTTGAAGTTCTCTTTACAGGTATATTTATAATTCATCAAGCTCAGTATTTGTGTTTGCCAGGTCATTCAGTCTGACCATTTCTTAAGTAAGAGGTTGTAACTATCAAACTTTGCATCTGGACTCAATTGCTCAAGTATTTACTAAGATCTGAAAAAAAAAAATTAAAAAACTTTACAGCAAAACTGCTTAGCGTTTCATTACATTTAGTAAATCAAATACCATGGATAGTATAAGCCGTGTAAGACAATTCTATTGCCCTATAGACAGTGGCATTCATGGAGCAAAATCTAAGAGTTAACTAAAAGTTTCTGTTGAATTATCCTACCACAGTAGGGGAAAACAAAACAAAACAATAACAAAAAAATAAAAATAAAATGCCTACTAGTCTTGAATACCATGTAAGCAATAGAAATATATCCATTATTTCAACTGTAATTTTAAATAAGACCAGGGCTCTCAAGTTCACTTTCTGCTTTAGGATCAGCATTCTCACAATGGAACACAGTGAACTAGAAAATGAATTAAAACCAGAAGCGTATTATCAGAAGCAATGACAAAACAATGCTCTATCGTTGGGCTTTCAGCTAACTCTGGCATCAGACTTGGGGAAATTCCATTCCTCATCCCTTGTGCAGGAGCTTCTGCACAGAAGAACAGGAACAGAGGAGTTATTTCCCTAAGTTTCAAGAACACAAAGCACTGAAAATATGCCTTGAATTTCATTTTTTTCTAATATGTTAGTCACATTTAATGTGTGTTTTTAAAACTAAACTAATTGCGAGAAAAATTGTGAAACAACTACAATATATGTAAGTAGCAAAGCAAGTTTGCCCTTCTGTAATTAGAAGCAGAAAATTATTGAGCATATTATAAGCCTGATGTGACTGGCACACTAGCCAGGATGCAGACATTCTTTCCTTTTTCAAGATTCAGATCAGTTTGCTACTTTTACACTCTATACTTAGGTTGCCACAGCCAAACAGTTTTTCATATCCCATGTTTTTGCCAATGATAAATAACATTTACCATCCTTGCCAATATTTCAGTAACTGAGTATCATTACAGATCAGTGCTGCATGCTAGTATGCCACAGGCAGCAATTCACTTAGATGTTTCTAAGTTTCCTTAATCATAGTGACAATGCCATAAAACACGCAGTACAGTGTTACTCATTTAGCAATATTAGTTATAAATACACACAAGCAACAAAACTTGTTGCTTGCTTGAGAAAATCATCCAACAAACCAAAAAACTCTGGTTCCTAACTTGAGTATTAGGTTTAGAAATACATGCTGGTTGAGTCCCGCACTCTGAACAGTGCAAAGGAAGTATTATGTCACTGTAGTCAGATAAATTTTATCAGTGTAGTACACTTATTAATGAGTAAAGTCCCAGACATGTCTAAAATCTGATTTTACTTAGTTTTCAAACCAATACAAGCTAACAACTTACTACAATAACTAATATAATGCTTAATATGCATATGCTGACTTCAGAGGTATTGCCTGAAAAGAATATGCAAGAAAAACAAGTTGCTTTAGATAAAAGCAACCAAGCTACAGACATGATCACCTACCCAATCATTCCACTTCTCTTCCCAAGAGGTGAATTATAGTTACAGCCATGACAAAACATTTTGAAAACTGGGCACTGCTCCTACCTCCTGTTCCTCAGCATTCCCATGGGCTGCTTCCCTACCCCATCAAGATGTTCTCCTTGGACTCTTCCTACTCTGGTATGCATATCACACAACCCATTTCCCAGGCATTGACAGTAACAGCTACCAGCAGTTTCCCCCTGTCGGGTTCCCTGATAGGTTTCCTCTGAAAAGACCATCAGGTGCTGGCCTACTCATTTAGAACCAGACTGCTTAGGACATCCTAGTATGTCCACACATCTTGCAAAAATCCAGCATCTTTTGAGACTCTCTGCTCCTCTGTCTGGTCCAAATGAAACTGGCTAATGAATTTAAAACTTGTGGTAGCGGGGGTAGATGGTGATAACACCACCAGAAAGGCAAGAAGGTAGTAACAACCCAACATCCTCATTTCCTTAGAAATTCTGGCCAAACATGGCAAAATAATTTAAAAAAATAAAAACTGCCATGAGATTGTTTTCATATGGGAAACTGTCATATTTTAGAAGTTTACCTAAAGCCTTCACAGAGCTAAAAAAAAAAAATCAAATACCATGCACCCCAGTGGGTATTCTCTATTTCCCAAGTAATAAAATTCCTGCGTCTTAGATTCAGTATGTCATAGGATGTAACGAGCACAAGGCCAAATATTACCCACAGGAAGCATGTCAGGTTCATTTCTTTTAAGAAACAGTGATGGCTCAGAAGTGCTCACACAGTTAAAGTGTTTAAATCCGTTTCAAAGTGAAATAGATTTGTGGATAGAATACTTGCATAATCTGTGCTTTCTATCATACAGCTCTACATTTTAGCAAATTCATATTCTACATACAGTATATCCAGTGTGACAATTTAGAATTTATCTGTACATATCAGATTCCTGATAGGAATCTGACATACAAAACACCACAATGCAGAATGTCTCTATATACAAATGCATGTATATAGATACACTGAGATGCCCTGAGTTGAATCATCACTTCAAAACCAGGATTAATGATCAGGTACTTAAATGAAACCCACAAAGAACAGTGTTTTGTCTTTCCTTCATGTTTGCATGCCAATAACAGCAACAACAACAAAAAAAAAACAAGTTCAGTAAAGACAGGCTAGTAGTGCTGGGCTCCACAGTGTAAAACAAGGCCCATTTAAAAAGCAGAGAGGAAGAAAACTTTGGACTAGCTAGCCATCTCAATGAACACTGATACCCATCCCTGCAAAGACCTAGGCGATGCAAGCTATGCTGGCAAGTATTGTGCTGTCCATTGATAAGCCATTAACTGCTGTGCACATAGCACATATAAAGCACTGCTTACATCTAACATATACCCAACGCTGAGATGCTCTCCTCCAGTAAGTTTCTACTAAGGGATAAGTCTAACTTTAAATCTTAAGGAGCAAGTCAGTGCACAGGTTTGATCTCTGCACTCCATGAACCCATGTGAACCCATGTGAACTCCATGAACCCTGATGAAAGGCAGCATTTACAGTTCAGACTCTTAAAGCTTAGAAACATCTAAGCAAACCACCTGACAGCAGTGTGGAGTAGCATGTGCCTAGAATAAAGTCTGTATGATAATCCACATTTTCAGAAGCTTCTAGTATTAAATTTTGTACTGCAGAGTTATTTTACTTTGAATTATTTAGAGAAAGTAATCTATTCTCAAAATCTATAATCCAATAATTGCATCTGAAGTCAAATCTGAAGCAGTCAGAAGTGGGATTGAATGAAATCAAGCCACTGAATTTTATTTATTCTCTTACATACAGAACATTATTCATTACAAGAACAACCTTTGTGATAAAAAGCAGTAAACTGTTTTTGAACCACAGCACTCACTTTTGACAAACTATTTGAAGTCTAAAAGCATAGTGAAGTGTTTTGCTTTTGACTGAAATTTCAAAAGCAGCTTTTAGATGCTGACATCTCAAACACGTTTTAATCAACTTTTATTGGATTATTCAATATTTCAGACTATGATGTCATTCTTTTGAAAACTGTACATCAATTGAAGGTAGAAAAGAAGCCAAACAATTGAATGTACAATACTTCTAATTTTCAACAGATGGCACTTTATAGCAAGGAATCTACAGTGTCTAATTAAAGGAGCAGAAAGAATTGGATGGCTGAGTACACTGAAGTGCCAAAATCTGCATCTGAAAAAGCTTAATATCCTTAAATTTGAAAGTATAGTTCTATAAAAATGAAAGTACAAACAGGGAATCAAAAGCCAAACAAAAAAAACTCTGAAGTGACATTCCAATCCAGACATTAATCACAGATGTTCTTCATAAAGGCACAATATTCCCATCTTCTTTACTTCAGGCAGAATTTCTAGGTAGAGTTATATTTAAAAATAGCACAGAAAACATGACCAGACTATGGCTACTACTGCATACCTGCTCGGAAAAGAACAGAATCCTTTCCACTAATACTACTTACTCTGGTGTCTGTGCAGACATGAAAGAGTGTGGTCTTGTACAAAACTTTACGGGCATTTTGACATCTAAAGCTAGACATGGGATTTTTTAGAACCAATTATGAGCTAAATAAGAAAGGCTTGCGAACATTGCTGCCTAGGATTTACAACCCAAGTTATACTTCTGTATCTCAATATTATCTGAGGGAAAGGTGCTTACTAATGAGATTCACAAAAGGCAAACTGAGAATGACAACATCTAAGGAAGCCCATGGGGAGCTAATAATTATGTTCAGTTACCTAATCATTAGTTATAGAGAAGAAAGCCCAACTCTTCTTGGAGATACATACAGAGGACAAAACGGCATAAGTTGCAAAACAGAAAATACCTATAAATTTTCATTAAACAACTAGTCAAGTATTGAAAAAGGATGCTCAGAGCCTGTTTCCAGAATCTTCATCTATGGAGTTAACCAAAACTTGGCCCTGAACAAACTAGTCTAGCTTCAGCGACAGCTCTGCTTTAACCAGGATGCTAGACTACATGAACACCAGTCCCTTCCAGGAACTTGCAGGATTCTCAACTGTCCAAAAGAAAAAGCCACACAAGTGGATAAGACCCAGCACCACATCTCATGAAGTAACTTCTGAAAGATAATTCTTCAATTATGACTCAATCATGTTCTCTCAGACTCCCAAAACAATCCTCCTCACCTAGAGAACAGGACCAGCTTTCGCCCTCTGATGACACTTCAACAGGATGCAGGAAGTCTTCTTTCTAATAAAGGACTGAGAACTATGTCTTGGTGTGAATCCTCATTCTGAACTAAACCAAAGAGAATTTTGATTTTAAAGTCATCTGCTTTTCATATGTAAGATCTGGTCAGTGGGAAAGCTTCCCATTTTCTAAGGAACACCTACTATGCTAGACACGAAAGGAACATTTGTAAATCCTGTGAGAGCTCACATATTAGATCTCACAATCTAACAGTACTCAGTACTGTTAAAATATTCATGCTAATATGGAGAAATGTAGGCACCCACAAGTGTGCCTACACTTGCAAGTGGCAAGCAAACAATATTTGTTAGTCTGAAATTTCTCATATGTCTGAGCTGAATCCTTAAGGTGACATGAAAAGGCCAGGCTTTTGTAGACACACAGCTATATCGAGGTCTTCCTAAACATTACTTTCCCCAAAAACTTTGCCTGGAGTGTATAAAACCTTTTGTAAATCTAGCCTCTGTACATAACTATCACTAGAAATTCCACATGGAATTTGAACCAGAGAAGTCTGCTAATAAAGTAACAGATGGAGTTCTCCCGTCAGCAATGTGCAAAGGAAATTTCCAAGTACAGGAAAGTGGCTGGCTAGGATTATACCTCCATAGCACGTGCAGTGTGAGAGCTGGGCTACAAAATGCCATGACAGGTATGTTCTCTTCTGTTCCTGAAGGAAACATTCTTTCTCCTGATTGCAGCAAAAAATTTAGGCACACAAGATTCATATTCAGCAGCCAAGAAAAACAAGACAGTGAAAATACACCAGAAATGCAGCAACTGCAGAAAACAGATTCAAAACCAGATACTTGCCATGTCAGTCTTACAGCTCTCACGGAAACACAGCTGTAATTTTAGCACAATTCTCCCTTCATTGAAGGGGCAGATTCATCATTGTTGCACAGATGAAGAGCTCTATACCCAGATGAGCTCAAACACAAGCAGTTGCACACTTCATATATTTAGAATTAACTGGTCCAGATACTTTACAGTTGATTTAAACACTGATCAATGCTTTTAGTGTCAAGAAAAGCTTTACTAATCTTATATTTACAAGCTCTGCTCAAAATGAAGAACTTATTTTCGTATAGCTTCATCCAACCTTAATGCTATTGAAAATGTAGGCCTTGATCCATTTTGCTAATTAGTGTGAGACTTCCAAATATCTGATTCAGGCTGCTTCCAATTTTCTCCCATTAGTCCTTTCAGGTTCAATTCCTTGAAAAATTCCAGGCGATGACTGTAGATAGAGGAAAAAAACAAAAAGTTCTAAGTTTCACAGTATGCATCTTAAAAGTATCCTCAATAGGTTGAGGTGATCTTTTTTTCAATGCTTTCTTGGCCAGGAATGTAACCACTACTGTTTCTGAAAATCTTATACTGGAAACAGGGCAAAATCCTCAGCTATGAACAAGTACTACAGCATAAAGCGAAGTTAAAGTGCTCACCTTTAAACTCTTTCAACTTACATTGCCTGGAACTGCAGTCAGAGCAAGAACAAAATGATATCCTGTTTTACGATTNCTGCAGGACTGTCTCATTTGCTTTTAAACATTATGAATCCGTTCTTGCTAAGAATCTCTCCTTTAGACTGCCATGCAGAAACAATTGAGAAAAGACACAGAAGCTAATTTCTAATTAATACTTACATTAAATTGCCAAACCGTAAACAGAACTTCTGACACTACCAATCGTTTAAATAGGTAAACAAAATTCTCTAAAGAGGAAGTGTCAATTTGACATGTGAAGACAAATGAAGAGCAACGAAAGCAGCAAGGAACAACCTCTCCACACGAACACATCTGCTGCCAACCTCTGAAAA
>VXAL01010085.1:3654-31038 GCA_013399475.1 Chauna torquata | reverse complement strand
ACAGCCGTTCTCCAGTTTATCTAGTTGTCATTTTATGTTGACTAACAAGTTCGCGTAAGAACTACAGCAGTCCTCTAGAGCTAGATCACTTATACAGACTGTCCACAAGTAGCAGCCTGTATAAAGTCATTTCAGCCTCACAGTCAGAAAAATAAACAGGCCCACAGCACAATATCGAGATATTCTAGTTTTTCTATTGATACTGGGTATCTTTTTATTATATTTCTCAATTTTGTCTGCCTTTTCAAATTTTTCCATAACATGGAGCCATCTGTAGAAGTGAGGTTGTTTAGAACAGTAGGGGAGAAGCAAAGGAGATTCACTGGAGATGTATCTGGTACAATTAACACTATTTAGCATTTCAGGAGGTGCTGTAGGCAAGAAAAAGCTGAACAACCCATCTATGATTTAGCCAAGGAAGGGGATAACATGCGAATGGTGTCGAATGAATCATTTGCTATATACCTAGGGGATAACACAAACCAAGCACTAATTACAGCTATCTGGCAGTTCTTTACACAAAGTACAACGCCAATGGATCTGGGGCTAAGCAGTATATTTAAAATACTAGTGGCACTTCATCTGAAAACCAGATTAGGTTTCTTCTACAAGTATCCCAAGAAGAGTGCAACTGTGTTACAGATGAACTGATTTTATGCTTACAAGTCTGGTTTCTGTCCTTCCTGAAGTTCATGTCGAGGCACGGGATGAAGTGCTTCATACTGTCTCTGTTCTCCTGAGCCATTAATTGCAAATGCATTAAACTTGTTAGTGCATGGCGGAAAATAACTCCAAGGAAGAAGAGCTTTACCCTCCCATTTGGTTTCCATTCTGGTCACCTCAAATTCTAAGGGAAGTTCTTCCTGTTAAAAGCAGAAAAAAAAGAGCTAGTTCTCTTCTAATCAGGCAACAGGTACCTAAAAACAGTTTCTGTATATTATGATTGCACTTGACCACTTACTTTCCATACTCTTCTTTTGCCAGAAAGCAGCAACAGTAAATGTTGTCCATGACTGTCAAAAATCAGAGCCACAATTTTCTTAAAGTGATGCCAAGTTCTTAGTGTATTTTTCTGCCACAAATTTGTACATCCTCTATACCAAAGCAATTTCTGTACCCACAGCTTTCCTCATGCATACATTTTACAGGCATTAGAACTAGAAATGCAAGTTAACATTCACAACTTTTTCAGCATGCTGTACTTACGGACAAAGTTCAACTTCTAAATACTGTTCAGTTCTGTCATTCAAGAAAAATGCTTCTACAACTTAAAAAAAAAAAAAAAAGACAGCCTGTCAATATTTTATATTAGTTACCTATTTTGTAATATCCCAAGACCTTCATATCCCGCTAAAACAATTGTTTTCATAACGGTTTTCCGCCTATGCCGTTCTAAAGTTTGACTAGCTGTGTGCATGCTACTGACAGCTTCCTATTTCAAGAGCTGTGCCATAATCCTAACTTCGAGAGCTTTTTTTTTTAATGACTATCACCATAAAGATGATAGCACTGTCCTAATTCTATTTACTGACTCTAGCTCTGGAGACACTGATGCATCAGAAAAGTGGCAGTTCTACTAACTGGTGTTAGCTGTCAATGGAGTAAGAACAGCTATTTCATCTAATATGCTTGCTGTGAATAAAGCTACGACAGAGTGACCCTAGCCAATCATACTCACAGCAGACACTCAAGGTAAAGCACTTAAGAAAGGGCTGGAATCTTGTATTTGCTGGTAGTTTGAGGATTCAGAGCACCAGACACCAGAGAAAATCAAAAACAGGAACCCACACTTACAGCAAAGTACACACACTGTAATTAAAAAGTCTACTGAATCTCAGAAATATTAAGAAAGCATTAGCTTTTAAATGGCTTTTCCCTGTAGATGGCTGATACTTTGAACAGTGGATTACTGATTTCAGGTACACCTGAAATCTAGGTGCAACTACTGAATCACTTTTCAGGAACATTAGGTAGAATTATAATGGTGTTTCTCACAGCAGTGATATTTTTTAACAAAGCTTTAGAGTTAGAACTGGATATGATTTATTACTCTATTTTACTTAAGCCTACTTTGTATAATTAATATCAAAATGATGCTGATAATGTTCTGGTAGAACTTTAATCAGAGTATTTCAATATTCAGGAAGCAGAGAACTGTTGTAAGCATTAAATTCTTGCATTATTCAAAGCAACAGGTAAAAGTATTAGACAGGAAAGAAGAAAAAACAGCATTACTGTAAGAATATTCCCCATTCCATTTGGGCACAATTTTAAATCATATTATGAGCTATGCTTTCTTTGTTTCATACCTTCCCGTTCCCGATATCGACTTTGGAAAAGTAAGCAATTAGATGTTTTAGCTATTGCCCTCTACTACTTAAAGCAAAAGTAGAACCTATCTTTAGAATTTCAATTCTATTTACCTACTAGAAATGAATTTATATATACAAGTCACTAAATTATTTTAATACTCACAATATGTCAAGCCTCTAGAAAGCCACCTAGAAAAAAAGCATCTGTATTGATACATTTCAGGGTAGCTTACAGTTGAGAACATAGTATGATATTTACAGTTACTTAAGGAGCTTCCTTAAGGGTGGTGGTGGTTACAACAAAGTTCTTCAACAGCATTCTTTGCCAGAGTGTTCAGGATAAAACAGGAAGGAATTTTACTTTACATTTCCTATCTGAATCTTTAAAAGCAGTACTGTGACCTAAGAAACTGAACTGAATTAGTAGATGTCATACATTCACCTCTTCAAGTTAGATCAGTTTTAAAAAATAACCATCAGAGAAACAACCAGGCATATTAAATACAGATGAACATCAGTATCTACACAAATCAGATATTTGCAGCAGAACAGTTACACTTACCCTCGTAGTCCCACAGTTTTCCAAAGGGTTTCCCTGGCTCTCCAAGTGGTGCTGGAGGATCATTAAAGAAGGGAGCACTAACTTCCATGAGCAGTCCTGCATCATATGACTTCAGCCCAATTGTTACTGGCTCATGGCTCACAGGTAAACCATCCCATGTGTGTTCAATTGTGAATTCCATCTTAATATTCTGCATAAGATAAATGAGAAAGGAAGTTTCCATCAAAAAGCCCAAATACCATTTCAGCACCAACTGCACTGTCTGCTTGGCTAAGAAAAAAAAGCCTTGCCAGTTAAGCAGCTGAAAAATAAGTTTGTATTAAGCATAAAACTCCCAGGCAGAATCAAAGAGAGAACTGATTGTCCTCAGCCCAACTTACGAATGAAGAAAGATAGTCACTTGAACGAGTCACTGTTGTAAAATCATTATTTCACTGAATTTCTCTGTAGAGCAAGTGGTATATTAGAAGTCAAGGACCGTATAGTGTTAGCTGGATTCCTCAGCTCAAGGCCTGAACAACATTAGGTTAGCAAGACAAATCCCTGTCTCCTCCCTAATAGCATTTGCCTCTCGTACTACAAAAGCAGCTTCCGTGTATCAGCTCTGTAACCTAGAGTCTCTACAACTAGAGCTTTTGCCAGCAGTCCTGCTGTTACACAGTCAGCACAGGATCCAAGTACAGCCTGCTCATAGAAACCAAGCCCTACTCATCCCCCATCCTGACTGCATGTACACACACCCTCCTTAGTGTGGGCAGCTCCATGACTAGCAAAGTATTAGGGCAGGCTGCAAGTCAGACCAGGGGTGGGACTGCTCTTACACCCACCTATAGCCATACTTCCACAATCCCAGACAGATTATTCTGAAAGTGAGAACCATTTGTGCAGCAACAAGTTAGAGTATTCTGCATGACCCCTTACCACCGTAAGAACAAGTTACAGGAAAAAAATAATGAAGCCATATCAGTCATTTTGTCAGTAACAAGACAGCTACATCTGCTACAATCAAGTCATGTTTCTATACAACAGAAGAGCTGAAATAGTTCAGCTTTATAAAGCAGTTACGTGAATGAATGCTTTCACAGGTTTTTATACTTCCATGGTTACACAAATCACTTTCAGAAGTTTTGCCAAGCTTAAGGCATTTCACTGCCTACCTCAATAAACACCTTCCAAAACCATCAAATATTTATCAACAGAACAGATAAACAAAGCAGTCGCCACTACATACTGTTACATGATTTTGCATTACGAGAAAAACAGACTGACAAAAATCTCCAGTGAATCTGAAATGCAAGACAAAATTCACTGAAGTGCAAGGTCATTGCAAACCAGCTGAATTAACAGATTTCAAGGAAAACTGCAAGCACATCTTGCTGAACAAAATTTGCAGAGCAGCAACAGAGAACACTGTACTCCAACATCTGTTGTTACTTGGAAACAACTGTATAAGTGTAACAGCCTTGATCTATTTAATAAGCAAAAGAATCAGTGAAGCACAGTTTCCAGGAAGCCTATAGCCCCTTATCCTTCCCCTCCACAGTATTAAGAGCTCCGTCCCATTTCCACAGGAGTGATGCTTGATTTGTTCCTTTACACATCTCCTAGACATACAAGGGAACTGGCAGTACGCAGCCTGAGAATTATGCACGTGCTGATTAAGTCCTATGACCAGACAGCTGCTAGCTAAGTGGCCACGCAGTAACCACCTTTACTTCAGTGGGGAACACTAACTTGAGTGATTTAATCTCTACACAGATAGCCACTTTCTTGAGACTCATAGGAAGTTAAGCACAAATTACCACATTCTGCAAGTGTTATCTAGAGGTACAGTACATGACAGAATGTAACCGCATGCACCACACTTCCCTATTTGCCGTAGCCTTGCTCTTATGACTACGTTAACTGCATCTGACACTCTGCAACAGTCACACTAGCTGCTTTCCATCATGATGATCATGCCAAGCACCAGATCTCCTTTGAGTTCAAGTTGGCAAAAGAGCAAGATCAGATAAATAGACATACTCACAAAAAAGGAGATAGTGATGTGAACAAAGTGTGCCAAAGATTACAGAAAATTTGAAGCAATATATTAAGTAACCAGTCACCTTCAATTAAGGCATCTGGTAAAAAGGGAAAGCCAAATATTGGACGATCGGTTTTGACAAGGTTATATTTAAATAAAGTGAAAACTAATTAAGTTTTTATGTCAACATTTTAACTGTATAAGCTAGACAAACATCAGGTGTGTTACATGCAACAGACCTCGGATAGCTCTAGAAACCATGGAAGACTCTTTAGTATCATTAACACTCACTCCAACTCAAGTGGCAAGTTTCTGGAAGCAAGATGATAGAAGTTGAAGGAAAAGAGTCAGCACACAAGGAGGGAAAGGCACCCAGCATCTTATCATTATTCTTAAGCCAGCAAAAATGCATACATAAATTCACAGGCCAGTATTGGTAGTAACTTGGATCAAACAAAGCTCGATCATCCACAGCTAAAAATGAGAGAACTAGTAAGAAAAGGTATTCTAAATAAGTTCAGAAACAACTTTTCCATGATAATTACAATGCATGCAACTAAATGAAAGAGCAATATGTTAACTAGCATGTCTCTTTCAGAACACAGATGCTGAAACACATATCCAATGAGCTATTTAACTTTAATCTAGAAATTCATCCACAGAAAACTTCAGAGATTGTCACAGCTTTTATTTTTTAAGCTGCAAACATTAAGCAGCATGAGCAAGAAGTGTCCACAGATGGTAAGATCCTTCCTAGTGGTTCCTGAAATGAACAGTGTACTTCCAGTGAAGGGAGCTCTATGTGCCTTACATGTCCCCTACTGTGAAAGAAAATAAGGCAGAATTCCACAAGCAGGATCACTTGCTCAGAAGGCATGGGGTTTAAGAATAGATGGGTTCATCTAAGAATGTAACTAAAGTGTTATGAAACTGTTTTATACAATGCACAATTAAATTACCATTATGCTCTTAGAAGTCAACTTTTACTCCATTTTTAGTTTGTACTAACATACTTAACTTCCTGCATTCACTGGTCAAGGCAAGCATCTGGAACATCTATTTGAAAATACTGTCAGATTTCAATAGTTTTAAAATATATCTTTCTGTCAGAAGTAGCCTGGGAAGATCTCATAATCCAGGGACTATTACCTGAAAGACCAAGAAAACCCTGAGTAGCTATTACATTTTCTGACTGAAGTAAGGAATGTGAAGCTTCTCCCTGTGCACACCATTTGAAAGGTCTTCTCAGAAAAGAGTCTCAACATACCAAGCTTTAAAAAGAAAAAAATGAAATAATAGAACCTGCTAAACTACTTTAAATACTACTTTTACCATAGCATCTAAAAGATTAGGCACAAGAGACTTAGGATCTTGCTATTTGTACTTATATGACAGATGCCTTTTTCTAGTAAAAAAAGTTAACTCCTGCAGTGACAGCTTTCTGCATACAGAAATGAACATTTTGAATATCTCAACTACTGTTGTAAACAAACATTGTTCCTGAATATAAGAACATGCAATTTCAAAAAAAAAAATAAAGGAAACACACAATAAGGAAAATCAGACAACATTTATTAGTTTTTGTCAGAGGCTTGCCTAACATCACCTGACTGAACCAACAAAGGAGTTAAGACTCCCCAAATAATGGTCTTTGGCACAAGTTCTGAGGAGGATGACCCATGTTACAATACACAGACTTGGTGAAGTTGGTTACTAGAATGCTTTTCAATTACAATGAAGATAGCAACACGTTGCAATGACATGGACCAATGGAGTCGTTTCAAACAGCAGGACCTTTAATCCACTCTTAACACTATACATGTCTAGAAGACTCAGCCAAACATCAGCACGCTGTAAGTTCTTCCTTAACCATTTAAAAGCACTCACAGTGCACACCTTCAAGCTACATAAAGCTCACAGCACCTGGGTTATGCGCTCAGACCTTAACTCCATCAGCATCACACCTTGACAGCAACAAGAATGCCACTACAGCTATACCGACCTCATGTCTCTCATCATCAGAGAGCTTTATGTCTTCCATCCCAAACCCTACCGACAGTGGTAATGAGGACAAAGACAAGCAGGAAGTAGCTACGCTACGGGACTTCTCGGCCGCTCTAACAGGACAGAGAAGCTGGCAGCCGCGGAAGAGACGGCCCTCCCGCTGTAGCCAGACGCCATGCCAGGCAGGAGCTCCCAGCAGGCACTGGGGAGCTTCAGTTCCCCCTCAGCTACTCCAGCCGCTAACAGCGGCGACGTTTCCTGAGGGGAAGCTTAACGCGCAAAGCGCCTGCCTTTAACCCACAGCTCTCGGAGAAGCTTAACAACGAACTACCCTACGCCTTCAAGCACCCACCGCGACTCCGGAGGCCAAAGACTCCCCAGCCCGGCGAGCAGCCCAACTGCCCACCCTCCTCCTCCCCTCACCTCACCACCCGCCGCTGCGGCGCGTGCGCAAAGGCACGGGCTGGCGGCCTGGCGAGGGCGGGCAGGGGCGGGGCGGAGGATTTAAACCCTGCGCGACGCGCCCCTCCTCCGCCACACGGCCCCGGCGGCGGCACTGGGTCACGTGGCCGGTGCTGCGCGCCGCACCCGGCCGGTCGTTAAGGGAGAAGTCTGCGGCCCGTGGGGTGGGCGCGTCCCGCCTCGTGGGTGGGTGAGGGACTCGTCGAAGGGACGTCACCCGGCGCGTGGGCGCCGTTAGTGCCGGTGGCCGCGCGGGGCCCCGTCCCCACCTCGTGGCGGTGGAGGGGGCGTCGTGCCGGGCTGAGGGAAGGCTGCAGTAACTGCCCCCGCCCGCTGCAACGGTCGCTTTCCCCTCAAGAAGAAGAGCGGGCCGGTAGGCGAGGGGAGCGAGTCCCCGGCGCCTGGAAGTGGGGGCCTCCCTCTCGGCGCTCACCCACGCGGGGTGGCGAGCGGCTGGAATAACCGCCTCCTCCCCGGGGCTTTTCGGGCTCAGGCGGCGGTGAGGCTTTCGGCTGCAAACATGGCCACGGAGCTCCGCGGCGGGGGAGAGCCAGGTGAGGTTTCTGCGGTGGGTCGGCCTAGGGGGCTGCCCGGCGGCTCCCGGCGTCCCGGAGAGAGCTGGTGCTGCCTCTGGAAGTCAGGGCCGGCTTTTACACACGGTAGGAGCACTGTTGCCGATGGTTGTAACAACGAAGGTGTATTTTCTGTGGTTCGTCTAGTGTTTGCTACAGCGAATAACAGTATAAAAAACTTTTTATAGCTGGCAGAAGGCTAATAACTAAAAGCTCCTAATGAGGATAATAGCCGGACGCAAGAATTCTTAGGATCGTGCCTCTTTATTTAAGAAACGGCTACATTTCCTGTGCTTAACTTACACCTGAAAGGCAAAAAAGCTGTCTTCTCATGAAATGCACATGACAGGTTGAAAACAATGCTTGTAACTATGTGTTCTGTTTTGATTTGAGTAACTTTAATGTGAGCTTAAAACAAATGGATCAGAGCATACTTTAATTACTTAATGGCAAAATACTGGCAAAAAAAAAAATTACTTCTGTAGAGTCTATATTTCTATAAATAGGGAGTTCGTGTGTTGTCCCAAGAATGTTACTGTCCCTATCATTGTTGTCTGTGTTATGGGAAAACTGGGTAGCATGGGAGGACAGGATCCCAGTGCCACAAGTGCTATGGCTGAGCATCACTCAAAACTCAAATTTTCAGTTGATACTAAGTTTGCTATCACAGCTGTGGATGGCTGGAGGTGAAAGACTGCTCTTGATTCAAAGGACCCTTAATAGCAGAACAGCTTGTCTGCACCAACAGTAATCCTGGCTCAAAAGCCTGTATCTCTGTTTTGCTTGAATATTTGTTATACTGTGATGTGAACAAATTGTTTATTTTCAAATGTTGTAACTTTTTTTTTAAGTATTTGATATGCTTGGATGTAGTTTCATGTTTTATAATTACGTGTGTCTGAATTGAGCTCAGACTAAATTCACTGTCAAGTGGTAAGTGTGCCTTTTGTATGAAGGAATTCTCTCAGAAAAATTGCGTATTTAAAAGATGCAAAATGACAAACTTTACGTTAGTTTGCATGCGAATTGAAACATAAGTTGAGGCCTACTCTAAGTCTGATACATGTATTGATGTTTTTCTTTTTTCATGAATGTGAAGTCAAAGTTCTAAAGTGTTGAATGTGTGTACTACACAGATTCTGAAACCACTATTAAATTCAGCCTTGTAGCATTAATAGCTGTAAAGAAGGTACTCATAATAAGATGCTGGCACTCATTTATAAATTCAGTTTTAGCTGAATTCACTTTGAGGTATCAGCAGCCAATCCTACATGTGATAATTCATCCATTCTATTACATATTTTTGTGATAAGCTAATTAATACATCTATTATCAGAACGAATTTTATGATTACTGTTGAAGGTGAATACATCTGCAAGTGGTGTCTAAGGTTTGTCCCCTTTTGGACTTACAGCCTTTCCTGTTTTGAGACTGCTTTGGCTGGTGAGGGCAGCTACTTTTCCAGCTCCTGTTCCTTGATATCCTTTTACTATTATCCCCTTTCTACTCCCTTTATCTTTTTTCTGTGGCCTCCTTTAGGATATTAGAACCACAAAAGGAACCATTGGAATATATATCAAGAAAAACATGCAAGAAATTTTAAGTCAAAACAGTTGTATTATCTTCCTGACTCCCTTTTTCTTCCTCTATCCATTCCAGTTACGAAGGTTAAACTCAGATTCTCATGCTTTTTTTCAGGTTGAAGGACACTCCATAAACAAATGGAAAGAGCTCTTATTTTTCCTTTCCAGCCTTCTGTTGATTCTTACAGTTGATTCTTTGCAGTACAAGTAGTTTCTGAAATCCCAGTAGCTGAAGTTAAATGATTAAGGAAGAGTAATGCCTTAGTTGATGTTCCTAAGTTAGCAGTGTGAAATCTCATATCATTATACTTTGTTTATTTCTAAAAATGCATATACTGACAGACTGCATTTTTTGTTGCTTGGGTTTCTTTTGGATATGCTTGACTGCTCAGATTCATTTATCAGTGAAGCTCTTTTGACCTGAGTTTGTTGAATGTTTATTAAGAGCTGCAGGGTCCAGTTCCCAACAGCAGGTTAATTTTCAACCATCCAGCTAATTGAATTGGCTACACAGTGTGATTTGTTGCACTTAGTCCTCCTGAACGGAGATGTTGTGTGGGTTTGTGGCTTTTCTAGGCAAAAAAATAATTTTTTTAACTTCTAAAAAAACAGAATACAAAAGGAATTAATTCAATATTTTTTGTTACACAGTGTTTGTAGATTTTTCAGCTCCTACTTTCATGAAAATAATTGTGCCAAATAGAATTTTATGAAGTATATTGTGTGCCTTCAAAGCACTACACCATTAAATATGTTTCTGACTGCCAGTCAGGTTTATCTAGATAATGGTCCATGTTGTATGATCCTCTAACTTTAATTGTATCTTTCAGATCAGAAGCTAAATGTGGCACTTGAACAGTATGAAACAGACGAGAGCAGTACTGCTGAGCAGGTATGTGAACTGAGGTATGAAAGTGGTAAAAAAAAAAAAACCTCATGTTTTGACATGCATCTTTGCATACATAGAACACAGTCCACTTCAGTGTGGTCTTGCCTTCCTTTGAGCTTATTGCACAACTGTAGAGTTGTTTCTAGTTTTTCCAAGCAGCAGCAGAATAAAACTGTCATAACAATGAATTCTGCTATTTTTAGTGCATTTTCATAAGTTTGTCATATGCAGGAGAATATATCCCTTAAAGAACGCTTGATTTCTACAGAGTAGACTTTTTCACTTTTATAGACTTCTTGTTTGGTCTTCTGTGGAGATAATGTTTAGCGGTGAGTACTGTAAGCCTATCTGAAAATCTGTGCAGAAGCTAGAGCATCAGCACTTTTCTGATGCTGAGATGCACGGAAACAAACTTGGCACTTGAACAGACTTGTAGTGGTTCTTTTAAGAAAGCTGATTCCCCATCAGACGCAATTATTATGCTTTACATTAGAGCATCTCCAGGAAGAAAAACATCAATGTTAACTTTTTCAAATTGGGCCAGCATTCAAGGAATTTTTAACAAACCTGAAAGTGATTGTGTGGGGTATTGTCTATGCTTTCAGTACAGACAGAATAAACAGCTTTGGGTTGCAAATTAAAAAAAAAAAAAAATTAAAACTACATACAGTTATGTGCAAGTACTAACATATAAAATATTCCATTACAGAAAAATGTCCCTGGAGGTGATGATGTCATATCAGGATCCAGGATGATGGACCAAAGGTAACTGATTCCAAATAAGTAAGAATACTACTTCAAAAGAAAATACTACTTCAAAAGAAAGGCATTTGCTTTTAAAAGTGTAAATATCCAGTTGGACCTCGTTTTATGTACACATGTGCATAGCTCAGAGGGCTTGTAAAGGGATGTCTGCAAAAGTGTAACAGTTGTTTTTAGGTAACCAGTCTGTTTATTCAGTAATTTGAATATGACTTTTCTTGCATAACCTGTAAAATGAAGGAATTCTCTATTCTAAATTAAGATAATAAAAGTGTTGGTGAGATAACGAATCTAGGTAACACAGGTAACTGTGCTGTCTGTTGAACAAGTCAGGTAGATATTTTTAAAAACATTTGCTTGACAGTCTAACAGTGTATACGGTTTTTCTGTATGGCCATTAGCAAATTGTTTAATAGTCATTGTCCTTTTCCTTTCTCTTACAAACTACCCCTTATTGTTAGCTTTTAAGGTTTTATCACTCTGTTAATAGAGAATTTTCAGAGAATTACTCTAGTCAGCAAAATACTGGGAATGGAAGTATATAAATAGAACTGCATTTTTTTTTGCATTGTCTTATAGGTCCCTTTGCTGTTGTATGTGAAAGCAGTAACAAAGTCAAGTTTCTAATCTTTGGGGATTTTGATCTTTGTATGAAACTAATGTGTTAAAGCTCACTTACAATGTTGTGTGTTCTAGTTCTGTTACACAGGAAGTCTGTGTTTAACGATCATACTTTAAAAGTGGTAGTTAAATTTTTTTACTTGATGCTGGTGAATGTTGGGCTTGGAAATGGAGAAGTGACTGTTTTGTTCTGTTCTCTAGATTAAGAATTCTGTAAAACTAGTTAATTATCAGAGCAATGTTTCAGTATTTACAAAATGGATTCTAAGCATGTTTTTCCACTTGACAGCTTGTTACCTCTAATTGTAAAGTATGATAAACACTTGGAAGAAATGAGGCAACAACTGCAGATTTACCAGGTATGTATGTTCCTAACACTTCAGACTTAGTGCTTTATAGTATTAATATGTAGGACATTGTTTTTTGTTAGTTGAGGAAAATGTGCATGCATCATGCTTCACAAGGTTCCTAGGCTGCAGCCTACCTTTAATGGATCAACAGAGCCTTCTATGAAGAAGCTGGGAGGTTGTCCAAATAGCACGGATTACTGTGTTTGAAGAAGTAGTGGTGTGAAACAGAACGTGCATGTTTTATTTCTCCAGACATTCTGATGTGGTTGCAGGTAGTTTCCTAGGTGACATTGAGATGAGGTAGCTATTTCCTCCTTTCCTTACAGGTCTGATCTTGGTCATGCAGTTCAGCTTAGTCTTGCAAGTGCAGATACGCTCAGATTTATACATTCTTAATTCTTCAAACTCAAATAATTCAAAAGTTTATTGTCATGGAGACTGGGGGGAGGGAACCGTCTTCCTTTCAAACCACAGGAAAATGAACCTAATGCTTCATATGATCCCTGAAAAGCAAACTGATATGTTTAATAATTAAAATTTGTGGAGCAGAGATGGCAGTTTTACTAGTGATCTACAAGCAAAAGTTACACTACAGTTTTACTTGTGTGCTTAGTTTGTCTATTGTAAATCTTCCACAAATAGTCTTCAAGCTCAGTTGATTAGTTATGTTTCTGTTGCACTCATTCAGTTAACACTTCATTCAACTATTATGTAACTGAAGTTTCTCCTTAAATAATTCCTAAACTTTTTTTGAATACTTACTGTGTACAGAACGAGATCCACTGTATCCCAAAAATAACTTAATTAAAAATCAATCTATAAGAATTCCCAAAACCAAGTTAAATGGTCATAACTTCTAAATGCTCAGTTGTAACTTTCTTAACAGGATTTAGCAGCTGATAAATTTAAGGGGCATTCTGTGATTTTTTTTTTCCTCACAAAAAGAAGTCATACTGTCATTTCCTACATTGTGCTGAATTACATAGTCCAATTTTTACGGTATCATTCAGAATGAAGAGAACAAATTGCCAAAGTTTGTCACTTAAGAGCTTATTCTTCCATGTTTTTGTTAGGTACAGATGAGTGAGATGAGACTAAAATTTGAACAAGTCACCAAGGAAAATGAAAGGTAAATAAGTGCACTGACCTATTACTGCTGTTGTTCTTGATTTCTAAACCTTAAGCTTTTTTTCCCGAAGACTTTGAAATCTTTCAAATCTACTTAATAGTTAAAGATTTCATACTCATGTGCTTAATGTTAGTCTTTAAGTGCTTAATATAGATTACAGCACCAGATTTAGGAGGGTTAGCCATATCTGTTGAAAAGAACTAGATATTAAACTATTTAAAACTTTATTGTGTTTATAGAACATAACTTGCTTAATAGATTTAAATGTGAGTTAGATGTAAACAGTACACACAGATCAAAGGTACAATACTTTTGATTTTAAAAAATTTTTCTGTTAGAAATACTTTGCCGAACTCAGTTCTCTGAATTTCAGGCTGCATGCAGAGTTGAAAGAGGCTCTTGAGACGCAACTGGAGGCTCTTCCTTTCATGCCTGTGGGAACTGATATTCCTGCAGATGAAGGAATAGTGAGAAACCTTCAAGAACAAGTACAACTGACAAATCAAGTGTGTGAGATGAAACATTTGTACTGTTTTATTTCTCTTGTGCCTTGGCAGATTAGGGCAAGCTGGTTTATTTCTTGGTTGAGAATTCATTTATAACAGTTCCTTGAGACTATTTCGAGACCTTGATTTTATGTAGCTAAAAAAAACACTTTCAACTTCAAAACCTGAAGGTTCCTAGGAAACTAGAAAGTTCCTTTCTAGTTTCATACAAAACTTACGAAACTTAAGTTTTTATGTTAATTTGTGCCTCTAATTTTACCTAGTTGACTTGATCATTGTGTTGAATTCCTGACCAAGAGATTAATGAAATATTTTTTGATTCAAGTTTTTATGGTAGGTTGTCATTTTGAGTAAAGAAAAGAACATTGTAATGTGAGATGAAAAGGTAAGTGTATATGGGATATAGAAAGTAACATTTAAATCTGAAAAGATCACCAAAATCTCCTGAACGTATTGCGGTGATGTGTCAATCCTGTTGCACTAGACTAAACTGAAGTTAAATTGACAGCTGAATTTTGGTATTTGACTATGGTATACACCATAGCCCTGGAGTAAATACCTGTAAAAGTTCTGAAACTGTCAAACCCAAACTTTAGTGGAGTTCTGCTTCTGGAAAGAGCTATAAAAATTCTGTGAAATTTGCAATTCTTATACAGGTAGAATTTGAACGTGTAAGCATCTCTTTTTCTGCCTCTGAATTTGGTGTTTGGTCTGTGGTTGTAATGTGTGCAGAGAAGTACAAAAAAGGCATTTCTTCAAAATAAAAGTTAAGGCTTCTTTTTAGGAATGGTAGATGAAGGTAAATGTGCTGTGATAAGACAGTATTTTATGTAGACCTTTTTTCTGCAACTTAGGAAAAAGAACAAGCAATAGCGCTCTGGCAGACTGTGTCACAGGAGCTTGATCGACTCCAGCAGCAGTACCAGGAACGCATGACTGAAACGCAAATCCATGTGGCTGAAAGGCAAAAGCAGAAAGTAATTTCATTTACGTTTTTGTTAATTTTGGAATGTCGTTGTATACCGTAGAGATTTTAGGTCTGTATATAGTGAACTGAAGTGGTGTGGTTCTACTAGTACTGTTGATTGTTTTCTGTAATAATTGTCATCAAACATTGAGTGTTCAGATGTGGTCACTGATTCATGAGATAAATGCACACTTAGGATTGGAAAAGTTATTTATTTCAAATGTATGGACAGGAACCTAGGGAGTGCACTGAGCGTGAGTTTTAGTGCACGTAGATATGTGGGCAATATATGCATGTATAAATAAATGTATGTTTGAATTGGACAGTTGGAAATCTTTAGTAGAGTTCAATACCTGAAAAAGCTTCTAAGGATTTCTGAATTAATTCTAAGGTGGAAGTTTCATATTTTCTCCTGTCTTTGAATCCCAGGTTTCCTCTGTAGGGCCAGAGTGTGATAGTAGGAAAAGTAGTTTCAATTTCCTGTTGTCATTCAGTAAAGAAGTATGCGTAAACAGGTGAAAAATCAAGTTCACCAGTGTTGTTCTAATGCTAGTTTGTGTTTAGCATTCCATTTCTCTTCTGCTGTTTTGGGGGAACACCTTGAAGCTATTTGTCAATGTGCTGTTAGCTTGGTTAGTTAAAGCCTGGTTAGCTTTCAGGAAACCGTAGTTTAGAAAAGATAGATTAGACCGTAAGAAGCTGTTTTGCTCTGAGCTATTTAAAGATGCTTAGTATTTGAAGAACTAATAGAAACTTCATGCATGTATGTACCTCACTACAACTATTCCTGGGTCTATAAAGTTTGCTTTCCATTTTCAAGTACACTAGACTGCTGGGTGCAATTATGGCTCACCAATACAGCAGGAATTTGTTAAGTCCCTCTAAGCAATAAGTTCTTTTCTACTGCTGTTATCTCTCAAGTTTCATAATTACTTCAAGTAAGAGTTATGAGGACTTGGTTACAAGGGGTTAATTTTACCTGTGTTCCAATCTTTTGCTACTATTACTTCTATTAGATTATTTTTATGTTGTCAGTCACTGGTAACATGTACATGCAGTGTCACTTGTAGCTGTCAGGTTTTAGGGCTGTAAGAGTCCACTTTTCTTAACTAAATTATTAGTAGATTTTAATGCTGTTGTAACAAGAATGAGATTGAGGAGCCTTTTATTCTTTAAAACACTACTGGTCTGCCACAGAAAAGTACTTCAGTTGAATACACTTTATTTTAGGTTTTGCTTTTAATGGAGGAGCATGAAGTAGTTATCAGAGGTAGACTGAGTAGAATCAGAATTGACAAGAACGCAAAGATGTGAGATTCTTATTTATCCTGTCCAGCCCCTGTGGTGGAGTTAGTTGTTGGAATATAGGTTGCTTGTATGTATTTGGCCTTGAGACTGTTAGATAAACACAATACAATTAATATATATTCCAGTGCAGGGACTTGAGTCCTGGCTATGCTCTTGAAGACACTTGCTATGCTACATGTGATTTTTTTTTTTTTTAAGTTTTCCTAGGGAGACAGAGCTAAAGTTCAGGGACAATGTTCTGTATAGACGCAAGATGCTCTATATGGCAGAGCAAATTAAGCCTGTTCATGCAGGCATTTTTCAATTCTTAGTGGATACATGTCTGCTACTGTTTTTAGCAAAAATGCTTATAGTACCATCATAGTTAGTCACTACTCATGTACACTTTCATGTTTTGGTATTGTGTGGGTTTTGGAAGGAGGAAATTTGTAACTCAGTGAAATTCAGATACATTTTGCAGGAGTAAATCTCATTTGCCAGATTACTAGGTCAACAGCTAGAAGTAATCTAATAAAAATTTAAAAAGGCATATTGGATTTCCTGCAACGGTGCATGAATTTTTTGAAAATGCTTTCAGTTGACTACTACTGACAATTACATGCTCTTTATGATGGTAATCATTATAAGAAGCTCTGAATTCTTTTTTAGGATCAACTGACTAGCTTTCAGCAGCTGACTCAGCAACTGCATGCAGCCAATGAGAAAATAGAGTTGGTAAGTAAAACCTGAGCAGCAAATTTTTTTCTACTGGAGCCTTACAGTACAAACAGAAAGCAAAATGTCCTGCTTACATACCTGGTTGGAAAAGACCTTGTGCCACTCAGATTTGCAGACTTCTCTAGGAACAAGTCAAAAAATCAAGAAGTAATGGCTTTTTTCCTTAACTTAAAACACCAGGTCATGGTGGTTGAGAGGCTAGCTCTTAATACTATATAAGTTCCTTTTTTGTAAGAAGCCAGTGGTAAGCTTACACTCAGAATTTTAGTGTGTGGTAAGTACTTCAGTCACATATTCAAAACTATCTTCAGAAGGAAAAAAGCTAAATGTCTTATAAAGACTAGGTCTGCCACAGGTTAACAATTCCTACTTTGGCACTGCTGGCATCAGCATCTTGACAGTTGATCTTTTTAGGGATTTTTGAGTTCTAATCTTCTTTCAATGCATAATCTATAGCCTTACACCGAGACTTGGTATCTAAGCTTTAGCACAGGACTTCCAGGGGTGACACAATTTTGATATTATAGGAAAATAGGGGCAAAAGACTTGAAGTTGCTAGCTGAGCAGCTGCTTCTTCACAAAACATGCTTCCTGTGTGATTTTCTGATCAATGTTCGTCTTGGATGCTGGCAGTGCAAAAACCTACCCTAGGCAATCTGCTGTCTTTATTCTTCATCACTGGAACCTTTTTTCCTCATGTCTGACCTCTTGTTAAAATGTAAGCCTGTTTCTTTGGTGTGAAATATCATAGATATGAAGGAAAGATTATTCGTCAGTTATTGAAAACTTTTACATTCTTTTTCCTTTCCCTAACTGCTCTTTTGTTCAAAGCAAGTCAATTCTTTAAATTTGTTCTTTGACTGTTTAAGACGTTGTCATTGCACAACTTGAAAGAATTTAGAGGTAAACAACAATCATATGTGAACTGTGCTGAAAACAGTGTAATACTCCAGTCAAGCCCTTACTGATGTTGAGTAGTATATTGCGGATTACTATAGAATTGTATCTTGCAAGCAGTTCTGTTTACAGGCTATTTCATTAATTTAATAAAAGCAAAATAATGCACTTGGAGAGAGGAGTCTTTATCTTATGTAGTCAGTGATGAGTTAACTGAAAGTTAACTGTTCTCCAAGGATAGCTACCTTAAGGGGTTGCTGTCTGAGAACAATCTCAAGCAAATACAATGAGCTTTCAAAACAGTTTTGGTGAGGATTTGGAAGTTGCAGACTGATCTGCTGTTATAAGCAAAGCAGTAGGAGGTATCAAAAATAGAATGACTGGATGCTTAAAATCGTAATATTGGAAAGAAGTGATGTGGGGAGGAGAGTGAAATGAAAATAGTGTTAAGGTAAAGGTTATCCATTTGTTTGCTTTCTCCAAAGTATTCGATGGGGTCTGTTACCAAAGGCATAAAAATGTCATCGAATAAAGAAGAATGCTCTTTCTTGAACTAACAAACTGAAAAATGAGAAGTGGAGAGCAAGAGTAACTAGTTAGGTTTTTTTTGTGGTTAAACAGCTGTGTTCCCTAGATGTGTTCAGGTTTGAGTTTTTCCCAGCATGTTAATATTTTGGAAATGAGATCCAGTAATGAGGTGACAGTGCTCGCTACTTATGTTAAAGTATTTAAGGTAATAAAAACTGAAGCTGCAGAAATTTGCAGTAAGATCTAAATATATTTAATATCTGAGTGACCTTTATCAGACATTTCATTAGTAATAATAAAAGCAGAATAATCCATGAAGCTAAAATGGAGCTTTTCACTTTGGGTATTCAGTGATGGTCCTAAAATAATTGTGAATGCTTAGAATAGGTATTTTAGAAATATGAAGGTTCTGAAAATAATTATCAGGAACAGTCAAAAGCAAGTAGAATCTTAGCATTTTGGGGCGGGGGGGGAAACTGTGCTGAAGACCACAGTACAGCATTTTAAATGCTGTCTGCATTCAAGTTGTGGTCATCTCATCTCGAAAGGGGAATTTCAGATCTAGAAAAGGCTAGTAGGGTAACAAATTTTAAGTTATTTTCAGATGAGGACAACTGAAGGAGGATGAGACCTCCAGCAGTATGGGTAGCATAGAAAAAACGAGGGATAAACAATTGCTCATTGTTTGTCTCAGGGCTAGAGGGCATTAAATAAGTTTCATTAAGCAGACCATTTGAAAAGAATTCTTTCCAACAATACATGGTCTACTATGGTAGTCACTGTTATAAGGTATTCTAGATACCTAAAGCAACTAGATGGGAAATTTAGGTGGTCAGAGCTATTACAGTCCTCATCTCAGGAAGTTCTCACACTACCAAAATAGGGGGAAGAAATGGAGGATGAGGTAACATCACTCTGCATTTCCCTTTCTGAAATACTCTACCTAAACCTTGACACTTGGAGACCCGCCAGTGTTAAATAGACCTTTTCAGCTGTTCTTATGGCATTATATTCTGTAGAAATACCCTATAACAATTCTCAATGTGTAACATTTTCAATAAAATGAGAACATGCTACAAATCTTTCCTTGTTTTGCAGAGCAATCAACAGTTTCTGAAAACTGTAACAGAACAGAATGTGGAACTAGAGCAGCTACGAAAACAACTGAGGTATAAATCAGGCAATTTAAAAATGGTTAAATCTTTCTTATGACCTTTTCTAACTTAATGCTGTATCATGGGCCTTTTTTGTCCTGCAAACTGTCTTGATAGCAATAGTTAGTGGTTTCGGTCAATGCCTCTTAATGGTTTGTTATAAATGTGGAACAGTAGTCATAGGGTACCATATTTCCAGTTGGCATTGATGGTTCAGCTCTGTTTCCTGAAATAGTTAACATCAGACATTTGATTTCAAAAGGATCAAAGTGTTCAATATCACAGCAAAGTGGAAAACTTTGTTAGAATACAACTTGTACAAAATCCAGTTATATAAGTACTCATTACAGATCTGAAATCTGAATGTTCGAAGTAGTTTCAAATTTTAAAACTTAAAATTTCACTTTCTCTATAAAGAGCTCTAAACCATAGGCTATGTGGAAGTTGGAGGTAAGAAGCTTTATTTGTCTTAATGTTTATTTTTACATTTCTTCTGCACAGTAAATTTAGGACCAGGACCTGCTTATACATGCAGAGTTACCTTAGTCACTGAAGATGTGTTTTTGGGGGGGAACTTATCACCTTGTTTTTATTAGCTAGGATTTTTCAATGGAAAAAACTATTTCCAAAAATAGTGTATTTCGGGGAAGGAAAATGTGACAGAAGAAATCAAAGATTAAGGTATTCAAGGTATTTTTTTAAATAAAGTATTTACCAACTCCATCATCACTTGCAAGTTGCTCATCCATGCTACTGTCTTAAGAGAACACATACCTACATTTTTGGACATTACTTGCACAGGGTAATAGTATAACTGTTTCGATATCCCATTCATCTGTAGATCTTGTCTTGCATTGGCATGCTTGCATTGACTCATGTAATAAGTGGATGTGAAAGCAATTAGCATTAGCTGAACTTATTTTAGACATTCAATAAACATGTGCAACATTCAGTTTTTCTGCGTTTTTAACACTCCCAATGGTTTTGATTTTAAAAAAAGAAAAAAGGGGGGGGGTGTGCAATGGAGCAGCCAGTTGGGGTGTTTTTGTCAAATCTACAGGTATCATGATTTACTTTGATCTCATCTTGATTTTGTTTTTATATAAAGGAGACTCCTCTTGGAAATTCCAAGGAAACTCCTTGGAATTGTGGAATTCTTTAATGATACCACTTTGCTGGTCCAATAAGTTAGAACACAAAATGACTACCAAATGAAGTCTTTGGTTCCTAGCCACATATACACAGAGTTCTGTATACACTATGTATCAGTGAGTATGCGTAGTGGAAAGGAAGAATGTTTTCTGCTTAAACTGCTGCTTCAGGAAAGAACTCTATTAAAAGGTAGAAGTCCCTGGGACTGACTGGAGGCTGATGAATCACCTTGGTCTGAACTTTTACCTACATGTGCACCAATTCTATGGGGTTTTGATTAGTTGCTGTTATTTATATATAGCGGTGACATTGTAGTAGATGAAGTTTTATATATTTATGTATATTCCTTATCTACACAAATGTAGACTCATATCTAAATATCCACAGGGCTGGAGTAGGCTAGTTACCTTCATTCTTTTGGGCTGCTACATTACTGGTTAAATATTCTTGCTGGGGAAGATTGTTCAACATATGTGGCTTAAGTCATGTTACAAGTTATTAATAAACTGGCAATCAGTGGCCTGTCTATTCATGATCATTATTCATAGTGTAACAGGTAAACCGTGATGCTAGGCATTTGCAATATATCCATGAACATCAATAAATCTATGAACAGCCTTCTCTGACTAATCCCGTGAAGTACTGATCTCACATACACTTACACTTGCTTTTATGTAGGTACACCCTCTCACAGGAAGCATGGGTTAAGTGTGTGCACAGATATTCCCTTTGTGGGAAATACATATTTGCCTGTCTGTGTATCCCTCCTGTTGGAGGTGTGGGTGCTCCTGCTTTGTCTACTTGTGCTGCTTCCTGAAGTCTGCTAATTGCATGCTCCTCAGAAGGCACCCCAGGAGTTCCCATACACACACAGCTGATATGTTGGTCTCCATGTATTGCTGTGCTGTCAGTCTGCTGGCTGGCTGCAGGCTACTTCTGGCATCTGGTGGGGTGGCTGCTCTCAGGTCTGGGCAGAGGTGGCAATGCCCATGGGGCGACTCCAGGCAGGGTCAGACACAGCTCGACTGCTGGTCTGTCGCTCTTGTCACTCTAGAGTTTCTCCCCCACAATCACAAATGTTCATGCTTCTTTTGAAGCTGTCTCCTGGTTTTAAGAGTCTGTTGGTACCCTCCTGGTTACTGATTAAACTGGCTGGTGGTCTTCATGCGCAAACTTTGTCATTGTTATTCCCCCCATAGAGTTACTTGTTTGGTGCAAACAGGTTCTCAGAGGAATTTTGAGTATCTAATCATGGGCACTGATTACACTCATTCCTTGCAGATCAGCTAAGAGTTCTTGCAAGCCTAAAAACAGTACTGTGTTTGTACTTTGTATTCACAAAGCCAATGACAGCACCTCTACCTAGCTCTAAAGGAAGTGCTGCAGTGATTCTCAAAGAAGTCTAGAACATGTTCACCAGCTATTGTTTCTCCACCACAAAGTTACATAGATGTAGTTTGTACGGGTTACGTAGCATATATTGCTGACAATTTGGTGCTTCTTTCAGATGTTTTTGATCGATTTGCGTTGATTTACACTGATAGAGTAAAAAATCTGGAGAGGCTTTAAAAAAAAAACACATGGTAGAATTTATGTCTAATTTATACAACCTAGACTGAGTGTAATTTTGGAGTTTTTGATGTTGCTAAGCCTAAAAGCATGTGTTGGTAAATTTTAGGTATTTTATGATTAATATAGCAAAGTATACAATCTGAGTATGTAGCCATAAAACACTTTAAACATGCTCCTGACAGATTGTAGTACTGTATTTCCAGTATGTGTGCATAAAGGAAGACTGCTAGATTAAGTTTTGGAAGGTAATCTGGGAAAAAGGAAACAATAAAATTAAGAGTTCTGCTAGAGTTTATTTTGCAGAAGATATTAGCTTTTATTCTTTAGATCAGAAGTTGACCTTACCCAAAATAAAAAAAATTGAAATTTGGTAAAAACTCCCTAAGAAGTATCTAAGAACAGTGTTACAGCTTCTCGTTAACGTTAACATAAACTCAATAAAAAACGTGTAGTTACGCAACTATTAAAGGGTCATAATCTGCTGTGCATACAAACAACATATTTGATGTATTTGTGTAAAGAATTGAGGTTTGAACAGATTTCACTTCTTTATATGCTAGAATTTTTATTAAAGCATTTATTACATATTTCATGTGTAATATTTTTATATAATATTTCAAAGCGCCATTATATATAGTCAGTCATTTAGTTCACTGTATTACTGTTCTCTTGAATTAACTACTAGTGGCTATCTCTGGAGAGGGGATACTTAAGAGTCAGTGACAAATGGTCTGCTTCAGTGGATTGAACTGCTGAGGTTAGCTGCGAGTATCAAAAATGTTTTAATATATATGCTAATGAAATGTTTTAAAAGGTCTGTAGATAATGCATATAAATGAATAAACTTTGCATTGCTCAGAGCGCGGGGTATCAGCATCTCAGAATCTTAACAGATATTTAAAAACTTGCCAACTTTGTGTCAAAGATAAATTGCACAGTGAAGAGTCAAAGTTGCATCTTTAGAATCAATTTCTTGCTTCTTAGACACACATCCCTGAATTTGATCTGAAGCAGAATTTGGTCATTAAAATGCATTTTTAGTACTTAAGCTGTTTTGAATTTTATTATCTCTTTATATTTTTCTTATTTTTTCCCTTCTTATGTTGGGTTTTGAGTTTTTATTTTGTTTTGTTTTGCAGCACATTTTACATATTTTTGGGGAAGCAACTTAATGCCCTCATAAATTTAACAGTGCTTGTTGTAGGAGAAAAGTACATAATTCAGATGGGGTAAGATCAAAGGTTTGGACCTGCAGTGAGGGCCATATATCTAGGAATAATGTTTTTTCTTTGTTTTTGCTTTTTTAAGAAATGATGACAAAATGAGCTTTTCTGCTGTATTAAGCTGAAACTGTTTGCTGTAGAATTACTGGGATTATGTGTACGTTGGTTAATATTTTCACATAGGCATAATCTACTCTTTTATGCCGTTACATAAAAAATATTATTTCCATAAGGAATTTTTACTTGAAGTTGATTCTTAAAAGTATTAAATATTTTCTAGCTTCTTTCATGACTATTAGTGCTCCAGTTTGCATTAGTTTATCTGTTTGCTCTTTTTTGACTTTATTGTACATTCAATCATTGGTCTTTATGCTAATACTCAGCATGAATAATTGGGTTACGCCCCAGGTGAAGGACTCTGTATGTCTTTCTTATCCCAAGTCAGAGGAGTAGAAGCGTTGCTCATTTCAATGAGCTTTTCTACTGTGGATAAAGTCTGGTTCATTAACTAGTTTGCTTTTTTCCTTTTCTATTTCATCTCTTGTCAAACCTCTTCAAATTACAATGCACATCAATTAAATTATTTAGAAATGCTTAATGATTTTTTTGAATTCGTAGTCCAAATTGCTTTAAAAAGTCAAATTAATTCTGAAAAAGATTTCTCTATTAAGTATCTGAGGCCAATTATATTTAAATTATTGAATCAGTTCAAGTTTTTGATTGCGTAGTCCTCCCAAATATTTATTCAACATACACACCTTCCTGATGAATTTGGTATTTCTCTGTCATTGTGCCACATACTAAGTTGAAGGGGAAACCTCTTCTGCAATACAAGAAGTATTATGAAATCTGACTGCCTTTCACAGCTATTTCAACAAAGCTGTAACAGAGTCTTTTTTTTTTTTCCCCTGTAATAATCGAAGTGTAATTCATAGACTCTTTTCTTTATACAGGCAAGCCAAAATAGATGGACGGACGGCAAGTGCTAAGGTTGATGAAATGACCAGATTGACAGAGAAGCTTCAAGGCCAATTGGAGAGAAAGGTATTCTAGAGAAAGGAATCATTTTATATTGCAACTGAATGGCTAGTCAGTTATCTAATTGCTGATGTTAAATTAATTGCAAGTTGTTCTCTAACTTGTTTTATATTAGTATATCTTTGTTTTGTTAAGTGAATCTCAAACGATGCCTGGAAAATATATGTATTCTTTCTAGGAGGAAGATGTGGTATCTGCCCAGCAAAGAGAAGCAGCATCTGACAAACGCTTGCAGCAAATGCAGTCTAGTATAAAACAATTAGAAACGAGGTAAAGACATCTCGTTGCATGTTACTAACAGGGTATGTACAAGTGAAATAAAATATAACAGTGGGTCTTTTCAGCCTCTGGGTTTTATAATTCTGAGTAGTTCTGTTTTCTCAAAATACAGATGTCTTGTGCTTTGCTGTTCTCTGTTTTATTTGTTGTATTCTACAACCTTGCAGAACAGATTCTGTCTTTGATATATTTAAAATGATAAACACAGCACCTGATTTTATTGACTGTAATGGAGAAAAAATGAGGCATGTATTTTCCATTCTAGTGCATAAATTCTGGTTACTCAACTCTCATTAGCATTAGGTGGAGTTATAAAGAAAAAAGTGCACACTGGAATTTGAAAATGTTTATGTAAAGAAGCTGTTCTTGAGGTGAATACAGATTTTCTGTCCATGGTAAACGAGATCTGGCTTCAGGTCTTAGTTCATCACTCTTTATACAGAATAGATTATTTTAATAACATTGTTAAAGCACACTTCACAATAAATGCAAATTACAAAAGTTGTTCGAATGATAAGGAATAGAACTTTAATTCCAGCACTGTCTACTGGAAGATCTAAGACTTGATCAGTTCCCTCTGTGTGTTTTTTTTTCTCCCGCTTCACTCTCCAAGGATATCACACTTGGCCAAGCACAGTAATTTTGGTTCAAGTATCATAAGCAATTGTTGAATGACAAATGACTTGTTAGGTAAGAAGAATTCATAAATTTCTTAGTGGAATAATTGTGTGACTGTTCATCTTCCCTTCTTGTTCACAGCCCTATTCACAGCCCTGTGAACTCTTCAATAACTGTAGAAAACAAATAATTACTGGGGAACCATGTGTCTGTATGGTCGAGTACTTTCTTGAATAGTTGCACAGACTTGTGTGGCTACCTCTACTTAATGAGTTTTACTGGTCTAAACATTTCAGAGGCTCTTAAATTTATTTGAGAATGTCTTAAGGAATTAGCTAGCATTATTATTTTCTATAGGCTTTTGGTTCTTCAAAAATTGTGCTTTAATAGAGTGGCTTTCTTTCTTTGTATGTTTTATTGTAAACATGTTAGAAAGTAAAACAGCGTGTCTACTTGAAAAGGCAGCCCAAGTGTTGCCAAAGTGCTCGCTTTTTGTATGTTTGTATATAGTGCTCACTATGTTTGGAACCACGCAATCTATGGATGAACAGCATTTATGGAACTTTCTGAGATTTTTTTTAAGGATACCTCTGAGTCTGTCTTGCCATTTCTGATGCTTGCCAATACTGACAATCAAAATTAAACAATAAGAATTTCTGAGCTGTTGCAGAATTACCAGTGGTTTCCTTGTTCTAATGGTATAGCTGCAACTTCATTGCTCACATCCAATTATTCCATTTCCTCTGCAGAGGAGAACTTTATTCCTTCTGGGGCTGTTCTATTCTGTTTTAATATAGAACATTTTCAGTGATGTATCCCAGGACAGCAACATACTTCTAAGGATTTTCTGAGACTAGGTATCTGAGTTAACTCCTTCAATTCTGCTTCTTTCTAGGACATGACAAATGTCTCCAAAAACAAGCAGAAAACCAGGAATGCAGTTTTGGCAATTTATTTACTTTCTATGAGCTTAGTTTAAAAGAATTGAAGTGCCTCAATTAAGCATCGTATTGTTAAACGAGTAAAATTATTACTGTATTTTAGATTACGTGTTACTGTCCAAGATGCTGAACAGCTGAGAACAGAAAGAGCAGCCCTGGAGAAACAGATCAGAGAGTTTCAGACAAAGTACACTAATTTAGAAAGGGAGAAGTATGATGCAGTTGCAAAAGTCCAAGATTGCATACAGCTCTTAGAAGAAGCCAATCTACAAAAAAGTCAGGTAAGATAATGGGTGAAGGTATTTCTTAGCTATTAGAAAATTTTCATCACCTACAGTTGCGAAGTGCCCGCTTATGTATTCTTATGGGTATATATACATGCATACACAGCCAAACTTCTTTTATGTCTTGTACTAAAATTAGTAATGCAGAAGAGAGCAAACTGTGGTATGACCATACATCTCTCAGACTTGTCATACAGTATAAATCTTACTGAATACCTAAAACCAAACTGGGCTGTCAGAATAAAAAGGCAGTCCTTGTTATGAATTTATAACTTGTTAATGGTTAGGAAAGAAAAGCTGAAACTAGAGGGACTTTTTTTTGTTGTTGTTTGTATGATGGACATAGGTCACTGAGAGAGTGAGTTTTGTGTTCAGATCTTAATTATTCAGAAGAAATCTGAAAAAGTGATAGAGTAATGAGTCAGCAAAGTCTGCAGCCAGTAAAAAAAAAAAACGCAGAGGCATTTGAGTGTGTATGTTAGAATGGCAGATGAAATTCAAATATGTTGTACAGCATGCTGAACTTACTGTTTTGTGATCAGAAAAGGGTCTTATGAATACATTCATGCAATCCGTAGTGTTACTCGATACAATTAATGGAATGTTCAGAATGGGATTTTAAAAAAATGCTTTCAAACATAGTGTACCTTAACATGCAGTTTTGATAGCACATTTCAGGTAAGACTGGAGAACTACGAAAGTGCAGGAGTCAACGAGGAAGACTAGACGTGTAGGAGAGGCTGTAACGCAAAAATTTTTAAACATTTGATTAAACTGTTACATGATAATGTTTATGCCAAAACTATAGGTATGAAAACAGTCAAATTCAAAACAGAAGAATCCACCAAAACTTCCTAGAGGCAGGGTCTAATCTAGCAGGTCTTGAAGCATCTGTTGATCAAAAAAAAAGTCACCCTGTTTTCCCAGT